>PVHX01000680.1:12899-258794 GCA_004024805.1 Geosciurus inauris
GAGCTGAACACAAACTTCACAGAAGAAGATATACAATCCATCAACAGACATATGAAAAAATGTTCAACATCTCTAGCAATCAGAGAAATGCAAATCAAAACTACCCTAAGATTTCATCTCATGCCAGTCAGAATGGCAATTATCAAGAATACAAACAACAATAAGTGTTGGCGAGGTTGTGGGGAAAAAGGCACACTCACACATTGCTGGTGGAACTGCAAATTGGTGCAACCAATCTGGAAAGCAATATGGAAATTCCTTTGAAAACTTGGAATGGAACCACCATTTGAGCCTGCTATCTGTCTATACCCAGAAGACCTAAAAACAGCGTACTACAGTGCTGCAGCCACTTCAATGTTTATAGCAGCTCAATTCACAGCTAAACTGTGGAACCAACCAAGATGCCCTTCGATAGATGACTGGATAAAGAAACTGTGGTACATATACACAATGGAATATTACTCAGCAATAAGAGAGAATAAAATTATGGCATTTGCAGTAAATGGATGGAGATGGAGAATATCATGCTTAGTGAAGTAAGCCAATCTCAGAAAACCAAATGCCGAATGTACTCGTTGATAAGTGGATGTTGATCCATAATGTGGGGAAGGTCATGGGAACAGTGGTGGAACTCTGTTCACAGGGGTGTAAGGGTGGAGGGGGCATGGGGACAGTAAGGGTGGTGGAATATGATAGTCATCATAGTCCTAACTTTATGTATGACTGCATATATGTTGTGATTCTGTACAACTTACAACTAGAGAATTGATATGTTATCCTCTATGTACAATGAATCAAATTGCACTCTGTTATCATGTAAGCCTAAATAGAACAAATAAATAAATTAAATATGAAAAAAAGGAAAAATCAGAGCTGGATTTCTCTGTAAATTAAAGCTGCTTAATCTACTAAAAAAAAGAAAAGTTCAGGAAGAAACAAAAATAAATTCATAAATAAATAAATAAATGGCATTATACTACTGTTAAATATGGTTTATTTACAGAAATTTATAGATACTATCACTGACGGAAAGAGAGAGAAAATAAACCAACTAGAAATCCTGATGAAAAATACAGACGGATGTATAGCTGTTTGGAATATAATGAGTTAGGGGATCTTAAAAGATGCCCTTGAATTCTTGGTAAATAATAACGTAATATCTATGGCCCTATCATGGTCAATATTTGCAGTGAACTCTCAGGAATTATCAAAGTTTGTATTTGATTGTTTGAAGATATCTTTGATTCTTTTATGACATCCTTCAAAATTAGCACAGAATTCTCAAGAGGAATATTTTAAGAAATCCTGAAATTCAAATGATACCCCCCTTTCTACTGTCAAGTGCCATACATGTGCATATACTTCCACCTAGACACATCTGGGATTATTATTATTTTTTTACATGGCCAACACACATCTCTTAATTTTAATTCATCTAGCAATTACTGTCATTGTTTTACATAATTCTGGCAATGATCAGTATTCCTTAGTAAGTGCTGTCCCTAAGCAGTCTTAGAAACCTCATGTAAATCAACATGCAGCTGGATGGAAATGCCTCCTTGATCCCACTTTATTTTTGAAATAGACTGGTCAAAGTGATAACAGTGGAAGTGATTTCCATGAATTTAAGGGTGAGGTCATTCACAAATTAATTCTGCAATTTCCCTCTGGCCTTTCTGAAAAATACAATAAAAAGACTCCACTAATACATTTCAGTTTTATTTTCTACTATAAGATTCTATTAAATAGCTTTTCTACTTCATTTCACTCAGGCAAGTTGAACTGCTTCATCCTTCTATTTCTCCTCTCCTGGCCAAGATCTTGGAAACACACACACACACACACACACACAACACACATTCCCTCTCTATCCTCTTTCTCTCCAACTCCCTTCATATGGCTCTATTAATAATACCAACTCTGCAGTATCTGTCTGTTCATAACTCTACCTCTGTGCTTATTTAGAAAACTTTTTTAGCTTGTCTTCTCACTGCAATTGTGGTAATTTGCCTTATGTTTCTCGATTTAAATTAATTTCTATGTTGTATATTGATCATTGCATTCACCACAAACAGTCTAAGTCCTGAATGCAAAATGTCCTCGTTTATTATAAGACACATAATGTGAGAAATCATTAATCCGTATTTAAAGTGTAAATTACTTGGCAATTTTAATATGTAATGAACTTTGTTGGAGATATCTTGAGTATGATATGTATCAAAAATTGGTTTAACATACTGTGATGTCTATGTAGCTTGAACTAACATTCTCTAAGTTACTTTTTACTATACCATATATCTGTAAATATATTTCTGAAATATTTTGAAAATAAACCCAAAGATGCATTCAACATTTCATTGTATATTTCAAAATAGATAAGGGACAATTTTGAATGTATTTCAACTCAAAGATGATGGATGTACTAATTGCCCTAACGACATATAAATTAAAATATTACAACGCATTCCACAAACACAATTATTCTGTGTCAGCTAAACTTTTTAAAATATAAAAGGCAGAGAATAAGGCAACAAACAACTATTATTGTTTGTTGAAATAGTTGACTGAAACTTTTATTTATTTTTAAGGATTTTATTTTATTGAATAGGTGAATTGGGTGATTATTCTGACACTAAATACAAGAAAATGTTTGGAGTAAATTTACAAGAAAGAAAATTTTATTTTATGCAATGCATATTTTACTTATCCAAGTTGTTCCTTTCTGGAATTTTCCAGGAAAATTGTAACTGAAATAGCACCATTCTTGATAAAGAATGTTTCTTTCACTTAAGACATTATCCTGCTGGGATTCCAGCTCTGCAGATGCTTCTTGTCCCTAGTGTATGATCTCTTCCCTCCAATCATGAATGTGGGATGATCAGCCACTCCCAGCAACAGTGAGTTCGGGGACGTCATGAGGTGTCAGTGAACATGATGACTATTGGAATGTGTCAAGAACTAAATAAAGAGCAGGGAGTGAATAAAGCACCTGGACACACAGAACTACACATCATCTCCTTGGCTTCCTTTTTGAAAGTTGCCACATACAGTGTATTTTTAGCAGGGACTGGATGATTTTGCTTAATGCTCCGCAGCTGCTCATTAGGCAGATCAGAAAGAGATAAGCTAGATGGGCTGTTGGTTAAAACTGCAGAGTAGGTGCCAGGAGTCCTCGATTTCAAGTCTTGCTCACTAACCTTGAGTGACCTTGAGGACTAATTTCCTCTTGCCCTTCCCACCTTTCCACCCTTAGAGTGATCAAGAAAACACTTCCCCAATATCTCCATGGCTGTGGCCAAAATCTATCACCTTTAAGATTCTTGAGGACACAGGTTCCCTTTAAGATCATAGACCATAATAGATGTCTGTGTCGCCATATCATCCAGATAACATCCTCAATGGGATATAAAAGCAGACCGTTAATGTAGGTATAGAGCTGTTGAGGAAGTAAAATATGATGAAATTTGGTTTGGTGAAAGTCTATCCTTGGTGAGGCTGAAATTATTTTTAGTGAAACAAAAGAGACCTAGTGCTTACCATGTCACTAATTGATTCTACTTTAGTTTAACCCTATTAAATGAATCCGAATATGAGCTTTACAGTCAAATGCAAGCAAATATTTTGGTCACATCAGGCAATGTTAACCAGTTGCAAAGTGCAATAAGTTATCATTATCTACAAGTAACTGATGTCTCCAACTAGTCACTTGTTACTAGTTGGAATGATGGTTGCTTTATTTGCAGTTGAGAGTTCTGAAAATAATAAGGCTTTCAATTGATGATACATGTTTCACTTATTTAATAATGAAGTTCAGCCAAAAGTGAGTGGTTTTAGTATCAGTGTTTTAAAATATTTTTTGGTTTTTAATCTGAGTGAGCCTCTTTACTAGGTCCTTGAACTGTAAAATGATAAGATAATAATGATACAAGAACTGCTTCTTTTGAAGATATTACTTTATGTTCCAGAACAACAGACGTTCATAAGAATCTGGTCTTTCTTTGACTATGATGGGTGTAGTCATTTTACCTAGCTTTTTTTGGGGGGGGTACGATGTAATATTGATAACATTGGTTTAATTTGTGGAATTTGTGGAAGGGATGTGTAATTCGATGTCAGTTTTCTAACATCATTAAAAATTGCTTTACCTTTCTTTGTGATAGTGATATGAATGAGTGATATATTTTTTAAAATCCTGGTCAGAAAGCAGGACACAGCAACAGCCTGATCCACCTGACTGCTCTTTGTGAAGGACCCTGTTACAGTTGGTCACCTGGGGAGCCAAGAGGAGACTGAGCAGCCAGCCATGCTGATAATGCGGCCTGCTGAGATGAGGGGAGGCACATTTAGAGCCAACATCAGCTGTTCCTCTTCACAAATAAGTTGCCTATGGTCAGCATTTATGATTCCAAAGGGCCTCTGCTGCCAGTGTTTGAGATGCTGCGGTCCTCTGCCAACTTTCAGCCTTGGTCTGTGCCAGAGTTTCTCAGCTCTGTTCCTGGACTAGCTACGTTGCCATGGAAAGGTACAGCTCGCTGTATACATTTCCATGAGTCTGGAAGGTCAAGTGAAAAGTCCATTTCTCCCTGAAACAGCTATTTTTATAAAGTCTCTTCAATAAAAATTTAGAGGATAAAAATGCCTGCCCATAATCAGACGTCAGCTCTGTAAGTTTTTCCCAGCAATGAATAAGCAATGCAGTTGATAAGAAGTCCATACATAACCAAGTGATGTTAAGGATGCAGGATGAATTGTCAGGCCCTGTGAACAAGGTACAGGTCAATTCAAGTTATCTTTAAATTTAATTCAAGCCGATTTCTAGTACTCAAGCCCAGTGAGAAGAAAAGCTTTCAAATTCCTAGCCTGAGGCCAGTGTGAATAGTGAAGTACAATGTCATTTAGTAAGTACATTTGAGGAAACTAAAATGTATATTTTTGGCAATTGAGAACGTCAACAGTTAATATTCTAGAAAATATTTAAGGTTTTACTAATGTGCTTAGCTTTATCAGATCTTGTCAAGCTAATACTTCCGTAAAGTTAAACATTATCATTTTTTTTCCTACATTAAAAATGATAGAGGTTAGAAGCCAACTTTTTAATAAAAATATGGTTGTAACTAACCACAGAGGGCCATAGATGAAATGAGTTAACTCCTCTTTGCTAGATGTGACTGATTTGTTTTCTCTTGAATATACAATTCCTACTCCCTAGTCTGCACCTTTCTTTAACAACTGCTTTACTTGGAGACAGTGAGAACTGCTTTTTCTCCATTACAAGTCCCAGAATAAGTCTGAACTAAGAAATTTCGCTCTTCTGAACTGATTTGAAGCAGGATGTAATACCTCACCCCAAGCCTAGTCAACTCATTGGCTGGCCAGATGTCAGTCATAGACTCATAAGCAAGACTGCCACAAAAGAGACACTACTTCCACTCCCTTTCAGCGTGGGCTGCACTTGGCATCTCTCATGAAAAAATGACAAGAATTAATATGACACTAATGTGATTGAGTTTTAAAAAACCTGTGGCTTTTGTCTGATTATTTTTTCCTGCTATACTTGGACTCTAAAATATTCCCCAAAGATCTGTATGATATTGTCGAGAGGTTGTGGAAACATTAAGTGGGACCTGAAAGGAGGTCTTTAAGTTACTGGAACGTACCCTTGGAGGAACTGTGACACCCCAATCCTCCTCTCTCTATTTACTGTCTCACTGTGAGGTGAGCAATTTTGCTCTGCACATGCTTCTATCATGATGATCCAACCAGTTATGGACCGGAACCTCCAAAACTATGAGCCAAAGTAAAGATTTTCTCTTTAAGTGGGTCTGTTATCTTGAGTATTAGTTACAGTAATGCAAAGCTGACTAACATACTTTCTCGTTTTCCCTTCCTTTTCCTCTTTCTCTGGGGCTTCTCATTCTGGGGGAAACATGACATTGTGTTTTAATCAGCCCTACTGCAGGACTTGGATGGTGAAGTGCTGAAACTTTTGGTCAACAGCCAGTGAGAAGCTGAAGCCTGGGAGTAACTATGGTAGTGAACTTGGAAGCAGATTTCCCAGATTTCTTTGAACCTTCAAATAATTGAAGTAGTAGCAGATAAGCAATTGAAACCTTGCAGAGGGCCATGAGGCAAAGCCACTGCGGTGAGAGGCTTCTGCATCCTTGATCTTCAGAACAGTGAGACAATCTGTATTTATAGTCATCACACAGTATAAGTTTGAGGGTAACTCATTCTACAGCAGTAGATAACTAATACAATTTTATTCCAGTGACCAAACCTAACAGGAATATAGTTTTTCCAGCCACATCTCCTGGTCATTCTTTATTAAATTCTTTTGAAGATATCCCCTGTTTCCATTTGATTTAAAGAATCAGAGATTCTTATAACTCTGTCCTGGGTCCTCTTCTCCCTTTGGTGTTAGGTGATCTTCTTTACCTTTATGATCTTCAATACTAAATAAGAACTTATAAATTTAGATCAGGGTTTAATCCACCTTAGTATCATTCACATATTGGAATGCATAATTCTTTGTTGTGAGGGGCTGTTATGTACATGAGATAGATAGATACATACATACATACATAGATACATACAGTAGAAAACATGGTCTATACATTCTAGAGGCTAGAGATGTATTTCTGTCCCCTAGTTGTAACAATGTTTCCAGACATTGTCTAGTATCCCTCTGGGGACTAGATAAATGCCCTTGGCTGAGAATAACCCTTCTAGACCTTTCCTTGGAGATTCAGATCCAGATATTTATTCTGAGATTTATTTAAGGTCTCCTTTTGTATAGTGTAATCTTGTAGGACCTCAAAATTTACATGCCCAAATC
This sequence comes from Geosciurus inauris, assembly GCA_004024805.1. Classification (NCBI taxonomy): domain Eukaryota; kingdom Metazoa; phylum Chordata; class Mammalia; order Rodentia; family Sciuridae; genus Geosciurus; species Geosciurus inauris. The sequence goes on from PVHX01000680.1 coordinate 19,735, forward strand.
AGAATTTGTGTGTTTGCCCTCAACCCAAGACAGAGCCTAGTTACCCTGAGTGCTCCCTGTCTCCTTAGCTGTGGATACCATCTGCCAGGGGCTCAATGCTTAAATGCCAAGTCTTCACTGTTGCAAGTCAAGCCTGATTGATACCGTCACTGGCTGTCTTTCTAACTTCACTGGACACAACTGTCCTTTAATCATTACCTTCAAATCGCTTCGTTTCTGCTATTGCTATTTCAGGAGCAATTCTTGTGCCCGTCTTCAACCCAGGACTTGGACTCTGCAAACGTCTCTCCTGATGCCATATGCTCTTCTTTTCTCTTTACCCTTTCAGTTCTAAATTAGGTCTTAGATCTCAGCTAAAATCTCACTTCTTCAAGAAAGTCCTCCATGATTACTCCAGATTAGAGTTAGTCCTCCAATTCTAATTTCAGGCAATACCTCCCTCTCCTTTTTAAAAGTTGTAATTGTTTTAAAAACTCTAAACTTAGTATTCTTCCCATCACTAATAATTTTATTATACCTATGCTCCTTTACCTCTATGAAGCTTATTCCTAGGTCAGTGCTTGCAAACCACTCAGAAAATATTTGTCAATTTTAAAATTAAATGGTTTAATAAATAAACCAAGAGGTACCAGGAGTATTGCTCTTCCTGATAATGGAGCCTGGAGATCCCTACAGGGTTTTATGAGACCCTAGGTATCCCCTTTAATAATTATTTTGTGCACATGTCTTCCATTTTTATAATTTGGGAGATGATTGCTCAACTTTAGGTGGTGAGTTTCATTCCTCTTGTAAGGGACAAAGAAACTGGTTAAGTCATATATCTAAAACTGTTATCAGAGCTAATGAGACAGCCAGTGAAATAGTACTTAACAAGAACAGCAGTTTGCAAAGGAAGAGAACTTCTATTCTGATAAGTGTCAAAATACTTCAATTTTACAGGTATAAACGCAAATGCTTCCCCCCAGTAATTATCATTAAAAACAACAGATATATTTGAGTACATTGAAAGTTTCCTTGTGACTCAATGTGATACCACAATTAAAATTTAAGATCTGACAGGTATATATGGAAAAGGGTTACTATCATTAGAGTCAAAGAACTCTTACAAACTAATAAGAAAAGGGAAAAGGCAAATCACTGACTAAAGATAACAAAGAAAGAAGGAAAGCATATGCAAAACATGCAAATCAGCCATAAAGACTCTGAATGAAAAAATACCAGAATCCTATATCCGGGTTTATGACATCAAAACATTGGGGGAAAACGTTTTGATCCAATAATATAGGACTATTTAAATGTATCCTGTAGAATAAATTTCTCTTAGAATATATTGTTGAAAATGAATGGATAAAGAAATTGTGGTATATATACACAATGGAATATTACTCAGCCATAAAGCAGAATGACTTTATGACATTTGCCAGTCAATTGATGGATCTAGAGACTATTACGGCAAGGGAAATAAACCATTTCCCAAAAAACAAAGATCAAATGTTCTGTCTGATAATGTGGAAGCTAACCCACAATGGTGGGGTCGGGGGTGGGGTGGAGAACAGAAATTCATTGGATTAGACAAGGGGAATGAAGGGAAGGGAGGGGAATAGGAAAAGGAAAGACAGTGGAATGAATCTGACATAACTTTCCTGTGCTTATATATGAACAAACCACAGTAAATTTTATCACTGTGTATATCCACAAGACTGGAGTCCTAATTAGAATAAGATATATTCCATGCTTGTATAATTATACCAAAATGGATTCTATTGTCATGTATAACTAAAAAGAACAACAAAAAAATATTGTTGAGAATACAAATCTGTAATTGTTGACATGGAGGTGTATGAATTGTTTATAAACACACATTCATGTAAATAATATTTTCACATAGAAAATATGAATTTTATGATACCACTTTCATAAAAAATGTGTGGGGTGTATACATATGTCCACAGGAAATAGAGTAGACAAAAACATGTTAGGGTGGAGATAGCATTTGGGTGATAGAATTCTATCATTATTTCATTCTGTATTTATTAAGTTTGTTTTACAGTGTTTACCATGCATACCTATTTATTTTACAATAAGAAAGCTAAATTTAATCTGGAAAAAGAAGTCAAATTTATCTTTAAAGATTTTAGATGTTTTTCCAGGAAAATAAAGTATATTTTAAATATTGTAGCTCTAAGATTGTGTCTGATAGAAATATAATTTTTTGAATTTTTTGAGGTCCTGGGGAATAGAAATATAATTTTTTAAAAACTCAACCTTTGCTATCATATGATAACATATGCTATCATATGATAGCTTTTTTCAAAAGCTTCCCCAAATCCTGATACTGGCTTTTAATAATATAACTTTGTGTTCTTTCTGTAACTGTCAAAGTTAAATTTAGAATTTTAAACTTCCCTAAAACTCATCCATCACATTTGCAAGGAAAATTGGAATATGCCTTACTATCCCAAAGGAAAATTAAAGCCATCTGCTAATTCTGTAACATACCTCACCTAAATGTTTTGCAAAATCTTGTTGTAACTTGAGTAAACACAAGAAAAGAGGCAGACACAGCCTCAGACCTTCTTTAATCTTTGGCTGAAGACCATGTGGTGGAGACCATACCATCAACTGAGGAATGTCTTTTGCGTAGGAGACTTCTTCAAAAAAATAAATTGTCTTGTTTGTCCCTGAATTTCCTTTCAGTTTCATAATGGTTAGCAAATGAGCTGGGCTGCTTTGGTGGGTCAGAGGAAGACTGTTAAATCACCGTTTTATCTTTCTTTTGCCACAAATTTTCAGCCGAACCCTAAGGGCCAAATTTAGAAATGCAGATAAACCAGATGTGCTCATAAAATTGAATGCATACCTGTGCTGCCTACCAAGGGAGGGTAAAAAACCCTCCAAGTTTCCTATTGCACAACATTCTGATTTCCTTCTGCTGCCTGCTGTGGGTCCCAGCAGCCCAAGTTCCTTTCCCATCTTCTGAACAGGCTGGCAGCATCAGTTTTGAGAATGTGGGTGATGAGGCCTTTGCAGATAAGCACAAGTCGCTTTATGTCAACTTCGAATGAAATCATAACACAAAAACAAAACATTCATAAATTGATAGAAATTATAGAGCATCAAATGAGATACAAGAATTTTATCTCCTCATTTGTATATTCTTGTCTCCCTGTCTATAAACATATGTTTGCACATGCTGTGTATTGATAGATTAACATATAAAATTACAACATTGCATTTGCAACACTGTAGTTAAGGTTGTCTTCACATTTATATTTCTGAGGTTTTATATCTGAACCATAAACACTCTCTCTGGGCTGAAACTTGGCATGTAGTGCAAAACTAGAAGTGTGTGCATCTCTCTCCTGAGCACGACAAATTTCATAGAAGTGCTTAGTTTTTTATACCAGTTTTTAGTTAACATAATAAAACATCATTTTTTAAGTTTCAACACAGAAATTGGTCAATTGAGCGGGAAGTTCTTTTTCTGTCTTTATCTTCTAAAATACAGTAAAATTATCTAGTTATAAAACTAATATTTTACTACTTCAGGAAGAATGGAGTATGTGCTTTTTAATGTAATGATAATTTTTGAAAAATTTACGAACATTTAACTAAGGTAAAGTCCATTAATGACATTTCAAATTAAACAATTTATAAAAAAAATCAAGAAATAACAGAAGAAATCTAATTAACTTCAGTGAAATGATTCAACATTGCATGTACCAACTAATTCAAAGCCACCTTCTAAATAATGCTAATGAAATACTTATGAAGACTAAAAAAGTATATATTCACAGAAAAGATTTTTAAAATATCCCTGCTGTTTGTTTGCAGAGACCGTACTCCTTTCATTTTAGCAAAGTATTTTTTTTTTTTTGGTACCAGGGATTGAACTCAGGGGCACTCGACCACTGAGCCACATCCCCAATCCTATTTTGTGTTTTATGTAGAGACAGGGTCTCGCTGAGTTGCTTAGTGCCTCGCTGTTGCTGAGGCTGGCTTTGAACTCGCGATTCTCTTGTCTCAGCCTCCTTAAGTGTTGGGATTACAGGCTTGAGCCACCGCGCCCGGCTGCAAAGTATGTTTTGAAAATTAAATCTTCCTATAACAATAATGGGTTAAATACGAGGCACACATTTTTCAAATCACATGGTTTGTTTAATAACTAAAGAATATCTTTAAATCGCTTTGTAACACTTTTCCACCACTCTCAAAGGGCCTTTCCTTTATTTACTTATTTTTTATATTTTGGAAGTGAGAGAATGTATTTTCCGTGGAATGTGGAAGGCATGTTTATTCTCAATTAACTGTGAAACATATGGAATAGATTTCTCTTCTAGTACACAACTTTACAATTTCAGATTAAGAAATATATGGCTGAAATACTTTGGAGGTTTGCACACTGAATTTGAAAAATTAGTCATGATATTTACTGATCCTAATGCATTCAGTTTCAACTATATAAATATACTTGCAGTTTTATCAGAGCATGGAGGATGAAATAAACAAGAAATTTTCCGTAGCTGGAAACACGAACTTTTCACTTATTTCCCCACATTGCTCTTGTGTCCTCATCCCCAGAGGTTCTGCTTTATTTTCTGCTAACTTTTGCAACTGCAGGCCTCTGGGAATCATGAAGGGCTGTGGGCTTGGAGCCCACAGGCGTTCATGATCAAGGTGACTGCACAGCCTTCACTGTCCACCACATTAAACATTTGCACTTGCTTACATTTCACTGCCCAGTGACAAGTGCTTCATATCTTCATTCCCTGGGGCTAAATCAGGGTGGACCACTCCCCCATCAAGAGGGAAAGCTATGCTGGTGTGTCCCAAGGAGAACCAGCAATAGTCATCAAGGCACAAAGTGGATCTCATTCAAAATTACAGAACAAGACCTTATTCGCTGTTCCATAAACTATACATGTAACAATCCTACCATTTTCCCATTGGTCATAAACATTGTGAGATAAACAGATTTCTGAAAGGTAATGATTGAATCCACTTCTCAAGAAACAGCAATGTATGGGATGTTCCTTTGTGAATACAGGTGGAAGAGTGAAAAAACCTTAGCCTAGCTGGGAGCTGAGCTTAGAATGTGCATGATGTTTAGCACAGTCCTTAGCACAGGAACCAATGGCAATAATCTAAAAAAACAATGCAGAAATGAATGGACAAATGCACAAATGAAATATTCTGTTTTTGGAAATAGATGGCCTTATCCTTATTAACCTCCTGAAAATATTTTCAAGGCACAGTACTTCTGCAAGAATGGGGAAGCCACCAATGTGCATGTTCTGTCTTGTCATTGCTTGCTTTTGTGTGTATACTTTTCACTTAAATAGGTTGCTGGGTTAGTGTGATGGGTATGCAAATTGACTTTTATGTGTCAATTTGAATGGGTGAAGGGATGCCCAGGTAGTGGTTAAAACAATATTTATAGGTGTGTCTATGAGGGTGTTTCCAGAAGAGACTAATTTAAGTTAATAGAATGAGTTGTTAGTGTGCATGGTCCAATCTACTGAGGGCCAAAGGAACAAAAATGTGGAGGAAGGGAGAATTTGTTCTCTTCTTGAGTGGGGACATCCATTTTCCCCTGTCCTTAGTCATTGGAACTCCTGGTTCTTAGTCTTTCACCTTGGAAGTCCTCTTGCTCTCTGACTTTGGACTCAGACTGAATTATATCACTGGTTCTCTTTTTTCACAGATAGTAGGTCTTGGGGCTCCTCAAGCTCCATAACCTCTACCTGTTCATTTTTTTAAAATCAATCAATCAATCTATCTATCTATCTATCTATCTATCTATCTATCTACCTACCTATCATCTACCTACCTATTATCTTTCTGTTGGTTCTGTTTCTCTAGAGAATACTGACATGATTAGTCACTGTATGAACCAACAACATAGAGAGAACTGTATCTGTATCTTTGTTTTGTATTTTCCTTGTCAGATTTTGGACGCAGTCAGGACTTGCATCCATTGAACTGATGGTGGTGAATATTTCACTTATTCACACAAAATATTTGAAAACCTGCTATGTGTGGAGATGTTATGAGATTATGATTGTAAAATATTTGTTTTGAACTGTGTGCATGTGATGCAGAATTTTGCCTACCACAGAAGACACTATTGGCAAAGTCTTCAGGCCTCGGACCAGAACTGGAAACACTAAGGTTAGATGGTAGGTAACATAGGACATAGCTCTTGGTTCACATCTTAATGTGTTGGCAAATCCATTACCTGGTTTCCAAGTTGTTTATTTTTCTTCAACCACTGCTGAGTTTGTAGTGACTTCTTAACTCTTCTTTCCAACTCACTTTGACCTGTGGTTATCTTATGTGTGGCAACAGACCCACAAAGCAAAGTATATTTTTTTTGGTACTGGAGATTGAACTCAGGGGTACTCAACCACTGAGCCACATCCCCAGCCCTATTTTGTATTTTATGTAGAGACAGGTCTCACTGTGTTGCATAGGACTTCGCTATTGCTGAGGGTGGCTTTGAACTTGCGATTCTCCTGTTTTAGCCTCCCAAAGTGCTGGGATTACAGGCTTGTGCCACCGTGTCCGGCTAACAGACCCACATTCTTAAAGGATTGTTCATACTTTACATATTACTTAATATATTACATGCCTTTTCACATATGCTGCATATATATATTACATGTACATACAAAATATATTAAATATATTAGATACTACATGTATATTGAAAGTATTATTCATGTTTTTATTATCACATTATTACCAAAGTTCATTGCCAAAGACACAAGGCACATCATTGGCTTGACTCTGAACATGCAGCTACAATCTCCTATTCCAGTCTCATCTTTTCATGTCTTCCATTGCGAGCAAATGAGTCTACTCGCAACCTCCCACTTCTTGAATTTATAAGCGGCATTTGCTAAGACTAATGAGAGAGTTATATTTTTCCTGGTCCATCTGTACTCACACATAGAAGTGGCACATGGTGGCTATTAAGAAGCGGTTCTTTATTTGTCCATCAAGGGGTGTTCAGTCTTAGTGACATTCTCCAAAAAAAAAAAAAAAAGACGAAGGGTGGGGGAGTGTCAAAGAAAATTCAATACTGTTCATAACTCAGTAGAATACTTTGCTTGTTTTTATTGAATACCAACAAAACTTAATCTAGGTACTTTGGATGACTTTAGGTTAGATTAAGCCCCTAATCAAGTTTTCGATTCAAAGCAAACTCCAGAACACACTGAAGAAGCAAACCACCCGTGAAAGGCCCCAACTTGATCTTTTCTGAGGGCTCCTCATTCCCAGATCTCTGAAGGCAACTCTGGTGTCCAATATAGATAGACTCCAGAACCTAGGGGAGGAAAGAAGAATGTATTTTTAAAGGAACTTTAGATGACTCATAATAAATCTGGATGTGCTTAAAAATCCCTGAGGAGTTTAAAAAAGTCTGGATGTGTTTTCTCAAATAACTATTTAAAGCATATTAGAGTTTTTTAATTGCACTTGGGACTTTTCAAAGCATATCAGGACAAAACAGTAGAGTATAGGCCCCAATATGCTAATTAATAGATAGCTAGACCCCTGAAATAAACCTGCAACACTCCATTAATCAGGCAGTAATTGAATTGGCACAGTGCTTTTGTGCAAACTACATGATAATTGAAAAACCAAACCTGGGAGCAGGGAGGGTAAGGTTCTCCACAACAGCAGATAGCTGGGCATCCTATTTACGCTTGTCAGTGAGCACTTGGCCCCACGGTGAGGAGGTCTTGCAGGGAGAAAGCCAGCTACTCTCCAAGTTGAGTGTAACTTTATCTCCTGCTGGGATGGTCTTTTTGGGTGTGTGATATCCAGTAGCCACAAGCATAACCCCATGGAAACACAAGCAATGGCTGATATGCTTATCTCTGTTACCTAAAGACATCTGCCAATTAATGTGATTATAAAATAATAGCAAGGAACAGATGTTTCATTTGCTAATTTTATATCTGACTGTTTGAAAGCTAAGTACCTGGGGATTTAACTGGCAAACACTACTTTGCTTACGAAAAGCAAAAAAAAAAAAATCAGGCACGATGCATGCGTTTTCCACACAGCTGATGTGGTATAATTCTGGATATTGGTTGCTTATAGTAAGAGCTCAGTGAGAGGGAGACTGATTGCTTCTAAATGAAGAGAAGAAAAGTAGCATTTTAAGCTTCTTTTTTTTTTTTTTGATACAAACAAAACATTAAGCATATTGCTTCACACACACACACACACACACACACACACACAAAAGGCTGTTGCGATAAGAATTTTGTCTGTCAAAACTCTGTGATGATGGCAGGGGATACCTGTGGATAAAATAGATATGAATATTAGTTATCCATCAAGAACTTTATCCGGGCACAGTGGTGCACACTTTTAATCCCAGTGACTGGGCAGTCTGAGGCAGGAGGATCGCCAAGTTCAAAGACAGCCTCAACAACCTAGTGAGACCATATCTCAAAAATAGAAAGATAAAGTGCTGTGGATATAGTTCAGTTGTTAAGCACTCCTGGATTTAATCTCTATAAAACACCAAACTTTAAAGACATTAATCTTAAAAACCTTGTAGACTTTTTCCTACATTTGCTGGCCACTTTTTTTTTGGGGGGTGGGGTAGGAGCAGGTATCAGGGATTGAACTCAGGGCCACTCAACCACAGAGCCACATCCCCAGATCTATTTTTTATTTTATTTAGAGACAGGGTCTCACTGAGTTGCTTAATGCCTTGTTTCTGAGGCTGGCTTTGAACTCGCGATCCTCTTTCCTCAACCTGCTGAGTCGCTGGGATTACAGGCATGCGCCACTGCACCTGGCCATTTGCTGGCCTTTTAATTATAACAACGAAGAGTGAGAAATGTGGAATCAGAGTGAAGTAATTACCTTTGATGGGTGTAGGCATACAGAGAAAATTATTTTTAGAAATTAAAAAAATTAAGAAATATTCTAATTAAATATTTTAATTCCAATTTATTATTTTTCTTCCCCCAAAAGTTGAGTACGAGGTTTAACATATCTGAGATGTTTGTTAGTTGCTGGTGTTCACAGCCTTCTTCATGTAGTGTACATGCTGTTTTCTTTCTTGGACTCTGTTGAAAGAGTTCAGCTCTGGATGGGGGTTACTTTTATTAAAAATGCAATTTAATATGACCCTTTGTTAAGAAAAACAAATCTGAGTTTGGGTCCTAGATGTACCACTAACTATGACTGCCATCTCCAGCAACTAACTCACTTAACCAGTCCGCTTCACTTCTGGATCCAAACAGGAATATGTATTAGGCTACATTCTTAGAATTACTTTAAGCTCATGATCCTTATAGAAAAGAAAAGAAAAAATGGGTTTCCTTTTAAAATCTTTCAAGCTTACAGTTGTGTTACAATTGTGTTACATATGGAACACAATTTAAAGAAATTTTAACTCAAAGGCATACAGAAAATTGTTTCAGAAGAAGGTGCAAAACTTATGTAACATTCAAATTAGTGTGGGGGCATTGTGGGAGCCACCTCTAGGAGACTGCGACCCTTTGAAATGGGGTCTAAATTATGCGAGACAGCCCGCTTGTCTTTAAACCTCTCACTTCGAAATTGAACTTTGTCATTAGTGAGTCCATTTAATTTTATGCATGCTCATAACTGCTTTATTCATAATAGCTGAAAATTAACACTGGACAATCGACCCTTTTGAATCTAAATTTACTATTTTCATTGACAAAGGGATTCAATCCAAATGTTTTCCTAAAAGTCTCTAATATTTTGTTGGATAAAAACGTTTTGAAGGCAAAGGCTGTGCCTTGTTTTGTTTTGTAGGCTTTTGATTAGTGCCTGGCACATAGTCAACCCAAACAAATACCTGTTGGCCATGTAATAACTGAACACAATTTTATGTCCTCCAAAAGGACATAAAATATTACTCTAAGTCTCAATAGTAGCCCAATTGATTATGGAAATGCTTAGTCAGTGGAGTGCTATCATAGGAAGTTCTCAGCAGCCATGTGTCCCAGAGCTGGTGAACGTGACCACTATGTAGTAGCTCCAGGAAGAGGCCCAGGGCTTCAGCATGGTGTCACTGGTCTTTCCTCTCATTGCCCTAGCTAGGACTGTGTCATCCTAACAGAGAAAAACACAAAGCACTATAATTCGTAAATTATGAGGGTTCTAGATCAAGTCTCAAAAGGTACCGACAAGTCAATTCTGATTTAAGGAAAGCTTTATTGCTAGATATGGGGAGTCTCATGAAATAAAGAAAAAGACAAAGAATTCAGTTCCTAGGTTTTCCCAGTCACATCATTAATGCCAAATTCAGCCTGATTCCATAACTATGTTTAACTTGGGTGTGATTCCAGAATGAATTTCTAATTATTATTAGATAGGTAAACATGATAAAATTAAAATGACAAAGAGATTATTGTTCACTGTACATTCACATTATTATTTTCAAGTAAACTTCAGCTATACTGAAAAATTCAAAAGTGCAATACTCCAAGCAATATCCAAAATTAATATTGAAAAAAACAAAAGTCCTTACAGATAAACACCAGACCTGGTTCACCCCCATTTCCAATAAAGAAGTGGTTTTGAATGTCACCAAGTAAATACATTAAATTGTTCTACTTGTGGCGGCTCAGAGCCTTCCCTTATAACATCCAAAAGCTGACTTAAGATAGCATGCATCCTCCAAATGTATTTACATCTCATCTAACTTTTCATGGATTGTGACTTGAACATTAGCCAGTGTCCACCCATGATCATCAACTGAAAGACTATACCTAAGCCATGAATTTTAAGTCTCTCTTCTATTTAAAAAAGAAAGAAAGAAAACCCAACAGAATGATAGTTGCTTTTTAACTTGAGGCTCTTGTTAGGCCTCAAAGTGCTTAGTTTGACTTGGCGAAGACAGGACATTCCATCGTGAGATTTTTGTGCTCCTGTGCTGGTGACTGATTTGATTTTCACTTCTTGCTGTGGCTTTTTTTTCCCACAGCATCCACCCAGGTTCCTTGTCTTTCTCTTAGATGCTGAAGTAATTTCTAGTCACCCTGTGGAACCTTCATATTCATCCTCCACCCTAGTGATTCTCGACACCACCAGGGCTAAATTTCCAGGCTCCCAGCCTGACTTTTATCTTAATTATATGGACTTGGAATAGGTTTGAGATCATTTTCAAAACATTGATTTTTTTTTCTAACTTCACTTAACTTATTTTTATTTTTATATCGTACATTCAAGATTTCTAGCTTTATCTTCAAAACATAACTCATATTTTCCTGCTTCCTACCATCTGCCTGGGACCGGCATCCACCATTTCGCGCCTGCTTCTTCAGTAGCCCCCGATAGTCTATGCAGCCACTCCTGCAACCATAGAATAAATGCACACACACAGCAACCAGATGGCTCTTTTGAACATGTACTCATCCGTCACTCCCCCTACCCATTTAAAAATCTACCAGTTGCTTCCTATTGTGTTCAGAATAAAATTCAGACTCCTGATGGTTGGCCTAAAAGATAGTCCAGTCTCTATTTGTCTCTTGCCCTCTGTCCCTCTTTCCTTCTTCCCACCCTCCCCTCCCCTTCACTAAGTCTCTTCACCTCTTTGCTCTTTCTCAGACTTCAAACCTATCCTGGCTTGCAGACCCTGTATGTGGGGCTGGTTTCTCTTTGCCTTCAGCATTCAGTTCAAGGATAATTTCCTTCAAGGGTCCTTCCCTATTTGGGTAAATGCCCTGTCCCAACCAGATCATTCTCCACCTTCATTCATTTTACGTATATCACTTCTCACCATCTCGATTTATTTGGTTCACCATCCATTGGCTTTTTATTGCTTGCGTCTGGCTACAAGAACACACCCTCCATGACGAGGGGGACTTTGGCAGTCCCTTCCCTGCCACACTCCCAATGCCTAGACAATGCTCAATAAATACTTGTGAATGGATTTAAAAAATGTTTCCATAAGAGCATATGCTTGCAGTCTGTGCAACTGTTGAGAAGATACCAGCCCAGTGGTAGACACAAACTAAAAGCCTGGGTCTTTTCCAAGTGTTTTCAGAAACAGAGAAATCAATAACCATCAAAAAATTACCATTTCCTTTTCTTAAAAAAAAAAAAACTCTCAATTTTCAACACAAGTTAATGTTAATCTAACAACTCCATGGGAACTGATATATAGGGAAGTAATTCTATTTTAAAGCAAAAAAAAAAAAAATAGAAGAAAAATAAAGACACTTCTAGCTCAGGGGCTGCCAAGTTTTGTTTTTTTTTTTCCATAAAGGGCTAGAAAGTAGTAAATATTTTAGGTTTGCAAGCTATAGGGTCTGTGTTGCAATTACTCAGCTCTGATGCCCTAGAGCAAGAGCACACATAGATAGAGCTACACCACAGGTGTGGCTGTGCACCATTGAAACTTTATTGATTGACACCAAAATGTGGGTTTCATATAATTTTCACCTGGCACATAATGCTAATCTTGTTTATTATTTTACTTTTTTCAATAATTTAAAGTGCAAAAACATCCTTAGCTAATGGATCATATAAAAACTGCCAATGGTCTAGTTCTGACCTGTGGGGTATAATTTGCCAACTCTTGTTCTAGTGCTTTGGAACTCTCATTCCTTCTTTTTCTTTGATCTGCTGAGATTTGATAGTTACCTAACCTCAGGGTTTCTACGAAGTTCTAATCTCAGTGCGTAGAGTTAGGATCTTCTCAAAACATTTGTGTCTTCGCATTTGGTGTTAAAATCCTCTTTGTGTATCAAAACCGTCAATCTCTCTAAAGGCTATAAGGATGGTTTCCCCCAAACCCAGAAAATCTCATTTGTAGAATATTGAAAGAAATGTCTCTTTCTTTCCTAAGTTTCTCAATGGGTAGCATCTGTTTTCTCAAAATCACTTCCGTACATTGACAGTGACCTCCATATACCACCCCACTCTGTTATTCTACTTTGATCTAACCTGCATATCCATTCTTCCTGCCCTTCCAGATAGGATCTGTGGAGAAGTGGAGAGAAAGCTAAATAGAATAATCTAAATGCCCCTGTGCCCTTCTGATCCTGAAGGGGTGCTACACTTTCTTTAAAATTATGTAAAATTGACTACAAAATCTGACTCAACAGCACTTTCATTAGTTGTTTCCACACTAGAACTTCTTTAAAAATCTGACAGTGACTTATGATTCTTTCTTGTTCTAGAGGCAGTTTTTCCTTTGTCCTTCTGAATGCATCACCTTGCATTCTGAATGCATACACCTTGTTTGTATCTGGAGTGTCCCCCAAAAGATGCATGCATTAAAGGCTTGGTCACCAGTCTGTTACACTACTGGAACCTTTAGAATGTGGGGCCTAGTGGAAGGAAGTTATGTCCTTGGGGGTGCCCTTGAAAGGGATATTGGGCTCCTGACCCCATCCTATCTCTTTCTTTGCTTTGGAGTGCCATGAACTAAATAAATCCCCCCCATGTACCCCTTTCATGAAGGACTGTGGTGCCAAAATCCAAAGCAATAGGGACAAGCAACTATGAACTGAGACCTCTGAAATCGTGAGTCAAAATACACCTTTTCTCTTACTAAGTTGATTATCTCAGGTTCTTTCTCACAGCGATTGAAAGTTAACATACCTGTGTTCTGGATTCTTTCCATCTGCACATTGTTGCCTCTCTTTCATTGATTGAAAGGCAGAATGCTCTCCTATTAGGTCTTTCTCTCTCCCAGGTCTTTCTCTAAAACCTAGCTCAAGACTCCTGCATCCTTACAAACCTTCATGTCTATCCCGCCTTCCTTCAAACATTGTCCTAGTTCATTCCTTCTCCTAATTTCCAACCTACTCAAGAATGCATCCATATGTAATTTTGTTAACTTTTCCTTTTATTACTATTGCCACATAATACAATTCCTGACAACCTACTGTCTCAAAACACCATCAATCATTCGTCTACAGGGGTGTAGACTCTGCAAGAGTCTACAGGGGTGTCTCCTTTCAGTCACATGCAGCGCCATTCAGGGATGGCCAGAACTTGACATGTCTGGGAAGATGAAGTTTGGCATTCTGTGGTTTTCTTGGGTTGATGTAGGGTATCTGGGTTTCAAGAACAAGCATTTGATAGAACTGAAGTGGGAGCTGTCAGTTTCTAAAGCCCAACATAGTTTTAATGTTATTATACTGGATGGGAAGCATGTCAAAAAATCTTGGATCCAGGTCTTCAAACCTCTCCTTCAAATTCTTTTGGTAATAAGAACATCGGCCTTCAAGCTATCAGATTCAATGTCCTTTTTTCAGTATTTCTTCTATGTGACTTCTCTCCTCTGCCAATAGTCTTGAACCTCTTTTTTCTCTAATACTGCCACCTCCTGCAATTAGAGGATGCTATTTTCTATTTATCTTATTTCACTCCTTGTTTTGCCTCACCTTTTTGCCAATTTCACATTCTTGTATGCAAATCTTCACTATTGAAATTCTCTTGCATTTGATCTTCCATATTTTTCTTTCCTTTAGAGGTGCTCTAAAGTTATTATCTATACACTGATGACATTTATGTTTTAAGTCTCATTCATTTTACTGAGCTCCAGAACTCTTTTTCTAATTGTCAACATACTGCAAAGATTAATATTAAATGTGAAAATTCCTGAGAGCTACACTCTGGCTGTGTTCAACTCTTTGCTTCTCAAACATGCTGCATCCTCGGAAGAGTCTGCGTCATTGCCTGTGCTGTTCTTCACAACAGGATTGCTTCTTGCTCCTTTGGATGAACTCCTACTTATTTGTCAGAACCTGGCTGAAACACATACTCTGTGAAACTTCCCTGACACCAAGACAGTGTGAATTGCTCTGAGTGGGTGCTCATAACGCTTTGTTCTTTGAACATGTGAGAGATAATCTTAGTTGCAATTTTATTTTATTACAACCTTCAGTTCTAATCACAGATGCTTGGCTTATGCACAGATATTGGTCTTGCAGTATAATTCAAGGAATAAAATAAACCTTTCCTCTTAAAAAAATAGTAGAGTGTTCATTTGCGTCCAGATATGAATTTAAGAGAGTCAATTGCTTTGGCATTTCCTTACTTGTAGAAAACTAAAAGTAGAATTTTGCCTTTGTTTTATTTGGGTAGGGTGTGGGTTGTGTGAACCATCAGGATGAAGGGCAAATTCTGTTCTTTAGACTAGAATAATGTATCCTTGCATTTAGCAACAAAGATGGCCAAAACAACTCTATTATTACAAACCACCTGTTTTTCTTATTTGCCTTGAACTGATTTTTGAAAAATTTGAAAGCTGTCAAGTGGTCACTTTGCCACTGCAGATCATTTAAAATTAAAATAAAACTGATAAACATCCAAAGTCTCCAGTTCTGTGCTCACAGACCAACCAACCCATCCAGTTGTTACATGTGAAAGAATCTTAGCCCAAGCCGGGCGTGGTTGCGCAAGCCTGTAATCCCAGCACTTAGGGAGGCTGAGACAGGAGAATCGCGAGTTCAAAGCCAGCCTCAGCAATGGCAAGGCACTAACCAATTCAGTGAGAACCTGTCTCTACATAATACACAAAATAGGGCTGGGGATGTGACTCAGTGGTCGAGTGCCCCTGAGTTCCATCCCCAGTACCCCCCCAAAAAACAACAACAACAAAAGAATCTTAGCCCAACAAGTTTGGTGAATATTTTGAAATGTGTTACTATATAGCTTTGCTCTTTTAGTGCCACAACTTGAATATCATCAGGCCACAGAAGAGATACTAGCACAGGGAATAGCTATTATGGCCATATAATGTATCAAAAGAAGGCACAGTTCTTTGATTCAAAAAACAAAGAAATCTACCTAGTACTTTTTCAACAAACAGCTCAATTCTACTAGGCATATCCAGGCTTCATATAGTACAAAGAAACTCTATACTCTCTTACAGTTGGCCTGTTTCAAAAATTGTAGTAACACATTGGGGAATATTTTCTTGAGCTATCTTGTTTCTTCTAATCATTGGCCCCCCTTCACTGGAGAATTTCCCATTATTTAGCAACATATGGATGAAACATTTTTTTCAGTAATCATGTCTGAACAAAGCAATCATTCTCTCATTAACCAATTATTCTTCAGAATCAATGAAACGGACAGATTTGCTAAGACAATTTACTTTAATAAACCCTATGGAATCAGATCTCACATATTTCATGTTCAAATGGTTTAATTCAAAGATCACAGTGTAAATAAAAAAGGGGGAGCGATTCTTCCTTTTATATTTTTTGGTGCACAGACAACATGTCATCTCAGGAAACCCAGTTAGAGATGGAATGAGCCCTAACATTTTGGAAAGGGGAAAAGAAAAAGAATGGGAATGTCTGGTTATGTGCAGGAATATGTTTTAGTTAGATTTTTCAGTGCTGTGACCAGAAGACCTGACAAAAGTAATTTTAAAGGAGGAAAAGTTTATTTGGGGGCTCACAGTTTCAGAGGTCTCAGCCCTTACATGGCCAACCCCATTCCTCAAGGCTTGAGCTGAGGCAGAGCATCATGGCGAAAGGGTGTGGCAGAGGAATGCAACAGGGAACATGGCATCAGGAAGCAGAGAGAGTGAGAACTATCCTCACCAGACAAAGTATAAACCCTAAAGGCACATCCACAATGGGCCACCTCCTCCACCCACATCCTACCTGCCTTCAGTTACCACTCAGTTAATCTCCATGAGGGGATTAATTCACTGATTAAGTTAAGGCTCTTATAAATGGATTGTTTTGCCTCTAAACCTTCTTGCATTTTCCCACACGTAAGCTTTTGGAGAACTCAACACATCTAAACCATAAGAGCATCCTTAATCTATCTAGCTCTGAGCAGCTGCTTTCTTCCCTTCTCCTGTACCATTGAAAGTCTGTGATTTAATGTCTCCCTCTGACTTTCTAGAAGCTGTTGGATAAGCAGTGCAACCAAAGAGATGACGGTGAGTACTCTTTCCCATAGGTGCTTTCTACATATGTCCAACAAAATGGTTGGGAAAGCCAAATTACCTCCAAAGGTTAGTGTCTTGGTGGACTCTGGCTACTATAATCAAATGCCATAAATCTGATAGCTTATAAACAAAACCTGTTTTTTCCTCACAGTTTTGAAGGCCGGAAAGTCCAGGAGCAAGTCCCAGTTGATATCTGGTGGGGATTCCCTTCTGGATTCGTAATGGTCATTTTCCCATTATGTCCTCAGGTGGGGGAGGGGTGTGCTATAATTTGAATGTTGAACATCCCCCAGAAAGCCAAACTTTCCAAGTCTCTAGGATGGTGGTATTGGGAGGTGCTGTGGGCCTTTAGGAGGTGGGGCCTACTGGAAGGTACTTAGGTCTTTGGAGGCATGTCCTTGAAGGGGTTGTGGGATTCATATCGTCCTCTCTCTTTCTGCTTCCTGGCTCTAGGTCTAACTGCTTGTTCAAATATGGGCTTTCCCAAATTACCATCCACCATAATCAACAGAGGTCAAATTAATGGGTACTTGATCATGGATTGGAATCTCCACACTATGAGCCAAATAAATCCTTTCCTTTTGTAAATTAATTGCCTCACATTTCTTTTTAGAAATGCAAAGCTAATACAAAGAGGAAGAGCACACTGGAGCCTCTTTTATAAAGGCATGAATATAATTTGAGGGATTTAGCCCCACCATTTACTTAATCTCCTCTCCACGACCCCACCTTCTAGTGCATGAAGTTGGAGGAGACATAAACGCTCAGATCATAGCAGTCCATGGCCTCTGAGGTTCTGAATGATAGCTCCAAGCTCTGGGAACATGAGACACATTCCCACTGTGCCACTGGTGCAAGAGGGTGAGGAAGGTCGCTGTTGTTTTGTGTTTTTCCTCCATCCCATTTTGCTGTCTTTTCCCGTCATTGTATTCTACATGATTTTTTTTTTTTTAATTTCATGATATTCTCACTTAATTTAATTTCATGATGTGGCTCACTCAGATGAAAGAGGCTTCCCCTAACTCCTGTTTCATTTCTCTCTGTGCTTGATTTTATGTGTATCTATTTGGAGATTCATTTTTGCAGTTTCTGACCTTCTCGGCTCCAAAAATCAGAATGGAGACCATCAGGATTTTGGGTTTTCTGCCATAACACAAGAGTCCCCAGGCATCTGCAGCTTAAGTCCTGTAATAAAAATCATTAGAGTAAAGCCTGAAAACAAACAAGCAAACAAAAATTAAGTCCTTTCTCTAGTTATCCAAATATTTGATTCACTACCAAACAAAACATTGAAAGTTTAAGTTATAGCCCTTTCCTTCAATTAACTGGTTGTAGAAATTAAAGCTTAGAATTTACTTTCTCTTGGAACCTCAGTTTCCCTTCCTGTAAAATAGGCTCTTTTGCATCAAAATTCTATGATTTTTTTTTGTGTTTGTCATAATGCTACTTTGCTCATTTTCTAAAAGAGCAAATAAAAATGTGTCTGCCAACATCAAAGAAAAAACAGCAAAATGAGTAGTCCCTTCAATTTATACTTTACCTACTCACAACTAGGAAAGACACAATAATATCAATATGTCATACTTTGCTTAATTATTTAAATGATCTCATATCCCTAGGCTATTATTTCCATTATCAACAGGGTGATGCGTTACTTCTAATAACTTTTTTAAAAAGTTTCTTGTCCAGGCTGTTAAACACCACAACTAATCTCACATTTAAGTCATTAATGACTGTCACCACAGCTCTGTACTAGGTAGATTTGGGATGACAGCTGTCACTGCAGCAGGATGCATTTTTTTATAATAGTTTTATGATTCACCCTTTGAGATGAAGATTTGGACACCTGATACCAGTCTATGATTTTCTCCCTGTAATTTTCAGAATGGTTAGAACCAAGTAACAGCCTCCTGGTCTCATAGGTCTTATGCCAAATGTTTCATAAATGACATCGGTGGGAATTGAAAACCAGACTCATTTTTTTCCCAGCATATGCAGATCACTTCCATTTGCTAGAGCTAGTTCATGGCGGGGGGGGGGGGGGCAATGGAGGAGGCTGGCTTTCCTTCAAAGTCATTTTAGAGCTATAGTTTTTCCTCCACGTTTCACCTTTGCATTATCTTGGAGGTGTTTACCAATGCTATGTAAGTTCAGTCTGCAATTTTCATGACAAATATATGGTCTGCAAAGCAAATCAGAACAAAACTACTCAACAGTATACAGAGGATGAGATGTTCTCTTTAAAATCCAGAAAATCCTTAAAAATATTCAGCCTATGCATATAGACGGTTTAAACGCAGATAAGAAGGGTTGATAAAGTCATTTTTTTCGCTGCTGAAACTAAAAGACCTGGCCAGCACAATTGTAGAAGAGGAAAAGTTCATTTGAGGGCTCACGTTTTTAGAGGTCTCAATCCATAAACAACAGGCTCCATTCCTCAGGGCTTGAGGTGAGGCAGAACATCATGGCAGAAGATTGTGGCAGAAGGAACCAGCCCACATGATGGTCAGGAAACAGAGTGAGAGAGATTCCACTCTCCAGATATAAAATATATACCCTATAGCCATGCCCCCAATAAACCACTTCCTCTAGCCACACCCCACCTGCCTCCAGTTACACTCAGTCAATCCCATCAGAGATCAATTCACTGACTAGGTTAAAGCTACAGCCCAATCATTTCCCTCCAAACTTTCTGGCATTGTCTCACACGTGAATTGTGGGGGACGCCAATCTAAACTATAACAAAGTGATATAAACAAGGTTGAATTTTTAAAAATATGGTTTAATATGGGGAAGGTACAAATTGACTTCATTCAGGACAGCAAAGTGGAAGAGCTATTTCCCTCGAATTTTGGTGCCAACGTAAGCTTGATTTTGAAGGACTTGAAGAAGCTGTCATAAAAAAATGATTAAATGAGTAATTACAAACACATTGAAATGAAAAATAGAAAGTCTCAGAAATGAAATAGAATTCCCAAGCAAATAAACAAAAGGTATAAAGAAAAAAAAAATGTTAGAACTGAAAAGTATAAGTAGCAACAGCACACACTTAATGGACAGACTCAATAGCAGAACAGAGAGGACAGAACACTTGGAAAGTAGAGACTATAACAAAAGATTAACATCCATATTGCTGGTGTCCATAATGAAGAGTAGAGAGAGCAAAGCCAAAAGGTTTTTGAAGAATGATTGATATTTTCCCAAATTTGGCAAAAGACAGAAGCCTGCAGATTAAACAAGCTGAGCAAATTCCAAAGGATTTAAACCCAAGAAATATATAACCAATGCTTGAACTTTTAGAATCAAATTAAGGAAAATAAAGAGTCATAAAAAGAGGTAAATTTTTAGCCAGGCGCGGTGGCTCATGCTTGTAATCCCAGCACTTAGGGAGGCTGAGACAGGAGAATCGCGAGTTCAAAGCCAGCCTCAGCAATGGCGAGGCGCTAAGCAACTCAGTGAGACCCTGTCTCTACATAAAACACAAAATAGGGCTGGGGATGTGGCTCAGTGGTCGAGTGCCCCTGAGTTCAATCCCTGGTGCCAAAAAATAAAAATAAAAAAAAGAGATAAATTTTTTATGCTACACTTGAAATGGTAAAATGTTGATATGAGTAGTTTGGAATAAGGCATAATATTTACAATTATCAGTAAAAGTGATAAAAATGATACATCTCATAATACATGTATATCAAAATAAAATTCAGAAAATGCTTAAGAAGCTTATGAGAAGAAATTTAAAAGTAAAACAAACTTTTAAAAAAGAATTCATATTTATGAATATACATACATACATGCAGTTATGCCTTCACATAACTATTACTTGCTATTACATTAAAAGCAAATTATCTAAGTACACC
The DNA here is from genome assembly GCA_004024805.1 of Geosciurus inauris. Classification (NCBI taxonomy): domain Eukaryota; kingdom Metazoa; phylum Chordata; class Mammalia; order Rodentia; family Sciuridae; genus Geosciurus; species Geosciurus inauris. Next base: position 40,519 of record PVHX01000680.1, read on the forward strand.
AAATAGAAGATGGAGATTGATAGCATACATTAAAAAGGATTACATATTGTCACATAAGTCCACAAGAAGATAGGTTGACAGGTACAGGATGCCAAAATATATACCATGCAAACATTAGCCAAAAGAAAGCAGGAGAGTTGATGTTAATATTAAATAAGGTAGACTTTGGGTAAAGTAAATTACTAAAGATATCCAAGATTAACTAATTATGAAAAGGTTAGTAAGAAGCCATAGCAATCTTAAATGTGTATAAACAAAGTAACAAACCTTCAAAATATTTGAGGTAGGTAAAAATACAATTGAAAGAAAAAATTGTTTAATCCATAATTATAATTGATGATTTCAATAAGTCTCTCAACAAGTGGTAGAATAATTACACAGATAGTCAGCAAAGATATGTACGAATTTAAAAGAACTATCAGCAAGATCTAATTGATATGAAGTGCCCTCAGAATATGTACAAAGAAAGACCATATTTTGGGTAATAAAACAACTTCAACATATTTTTAAGAAGAAATCATACAGAGTGCAGTTTTGACATAATGAAATTCAACTAGAAATCAATGACACAACAATAATCAGAAATTACCAGACATTTAGAAATCAAACAGAGCACTTCAAAATAAACATGGTCAAAGAAAAATCTTGAGTTACAAACTACATTGAATAAAGTGAAAATCAAAGTACTATGAATCAAAATTTGTGAGACACAGCTCACAGCTATAGCAGTGCTTAATGAAATGTATAGCACTGAGAATCACAGTACAAGACAGGGGATGTCTTCTAGCAATAATCTACACTTTCAAATCAAGAAACTGGAAGAAGAACACAATGAGCATAAAACTAGAGGGAAAAAGGAAATATCAAAGAAATCAGTAGAAATAAATGAAATTAGAAAAAGGAAAATAGAGATATTGGAGTGATATCAATAAGCACGATGGGAAGGTTCTAAATAAAAAATTTATTAAGATGACCCTAGGGGCTGGGGTTGTGGCTCAGTGGTAGAGCGCTTGCCTCACATGTGTGAGGTACTGAGTTTAATTCTCAGTACCACATAAAACAAATAAAGATATTAAAAAAAAATTTCTAAAAAAAAAAAGATGATCCTAGACCTGCATCAACAGCAACAACATTAATATCCTCTGGAAACTCACTACAAATACAAATTCTCAGCCCTTCTTTGCAATTACTGAGTCAGAAACCCCAGAGTAGTCCAGGCAGTTTGTGTTTCATAAGCTCTTCAGCTGATTCTTACACAGGTGAAGATTTGAGAACCACTGGCCACAGGCCAGTGAGTCCTGGTCTTGAGAGAAAATCATGAGCACGGTCTAAGGAAAAACTGAATTTCCCCTTGCGTGGTTGTCCCCACGCTCTATACTATGTGAGAGTTTAACAGGGTAAAACACATGATTCTACAAAGATTCCTTATGTGATTGTGTGTTGTCATTAGACATTAATGTTGAGCCTTTATATATTAAAATGTTAAGTCACAAAAATTAACTACTCTTTTATACTGTTCATTCATTCTCAATTCATGTTTATTTAAAACTCTAAACAGTCAAGTTTCAGGTCATATCAAGAAACAAAATGTCTTTCAGTGATGTAAAATCAGAATCCTTGTGCTGTCCACCTTACTGGATGTTAAAGCATATAAGATAATTTATATGAAGTATCTCAGGAACCATATAAATCATTTCTACTATGACAATCAATTATTATACTTATTTCTGTAATAGATAAATCCATATTTACTCGATATTTTTAATATTGTTCTTGTCAATTGCTGGCCAATTTTTAAACAGCAGGTAGTATCTATACTTGCTCTAGAATCTTCACAGGGACCGTGTAGTAGAGTTACCTCCACATACAGACACGTTTCTGAGAGATGTAATAAGTTGCCTGTGTATCCACAGAGAGTGGTCAAGCTCTTATTTGAACCAGGCTTGCATGTTATAAACGTGACACCTTTCCTTCACTCTATATCTCTGAGCCTTCCCAGTCACAGGACACTTTCTAGACACCATAAAAGAAAAAAAATGATTTTTCTTATAGTCTAAAGCATCAAGTTACCACCCATTGGTCAGTTGGCAATGAACATGTAGTAAAAAGTGTAATAATTGCGTGTGTGTAATTGCACAATTTTAACTATCTTATGTTAGAAAGTAGATTTATAGGATTGGGGATATAGTTTAGTTGGTAGAGTGCTTGCATACCATACACCATGACCTGGGTTCTGCACTCAGCATACACACACACACACACACACACACACACACAAACACACACAAATGGATTTGTAGCCAGAAATGAAATGAACATATCTTAGAAACTCACTTTTCATAGAAGGCTGCTTGACAAAAGCTGAAATTTATGAGTTTTCTTTGTAACAAAATGAAGGAAGCTAAGTATATCAGGAGAAAGTAGAAAGGAAAAAGCATGCTCATGGATCAAGGGTAAAATATATATATATATGAATGCAAGTAGTAGTTAGGCTGACTTTCTTAGAAATATCCTTATATGATAAGCAAATTTCTATTTTTACATAAAGTGATAAATGTATAAAAATAGGAATGGGAGTGTTTTTTTTATTACTATCAAATTCTTTAATGTCAAATGCTTTTAAAATGACTTATAGCCCCCAAATGTTCAGGGACTCAAAATGAGTTCGGGGAAAATAGTCAAATAATGCAATGGCTGATGGTGAGCAGGAAGCCTGCTGTGGAGGAGGGAAAGAAGCAGGTTCTCTGTGAATTTGGTCATGGGCCTGCTATTTACATGCATGGGTCAAGCAGAAGCATGTTCTATCACATAAGGGTGATGAACCTACTCAACACATTTCCCCCACTGGCAGGTGAAACAAAGCTTGTTTAAACAGTGTAATCTAAATTTCTGTCTGAGGAGAATTCCCTGAAAAAAAAAAATAGCACTCCTTGCCAAGTTTAGTGCACTCCACAGAGACAGCACAAAAAATTGTCTGACCATATAAATGATCCTGGTTTGGATCCAAATGCTGAATAATAAAATATGCTAGATTTCAGGAGGATGCATTCTTTAGAAAAGTGTGAGAAGAGATGGGGGAAATCCAGGGGGGTAAAGTAATGGAATCCTACAAAGGCCAGAAAGGGGAGATGGAAAACATCCAGTGACAAATTAATGTATGCCTGAGGGTTAGGAATGTCATATCCCAATAAATGCACTCAGAGTGGATAAAGGTCAACATGGCCAAATAAAAAGGTACAGAAAGTAATCAGGGTAAGAGAGAGGAATATGTGAAATATAAACCCCCAATACAGAAGTAACTGAGCAGATTATAGAATGAATTCAAGTGTAAAAATATATATACCAAAAGCAAAGGTGAAAAATGAAAAGAAGATTGCCGAAAAGTTTAGATAAATATCAGAACATTTTTCAAAGAACTCAGGGACAAAGGGTCAGCACAAGAGACAGTAGAATGTTGAAAGATGGGAACAGGTAATTTATTGGCCAAATGGTGAAATAGTAAGAATTCAATGTATTCTTTCATTTATATTTCACAAAAAGGTTAAGAGAGTAGGTGGAGACAGAAGGGTGATTCAGTCCCTGATGAAATAATATGGAAGCTGAAAGCGTGATCAGAGAATTAGGAGATGGGGAAGTAACAAGTTTCTCTCTGTATGCTTTTTAACATAAAGAACATTAGTAAATGTTAAATTTTAACTATCAGAGAAAACATTACAGGAGAAATTCATTCTTTAAAAATCCTTAATTTTTCATAATTTAAACTTTATGTGTTAAATTTATGTACTGTTTAAGCTTTATATTCTGGAGTTGAGGCGCTTTTTTTGAGGAAAAAAACTCTTACGTATATGTACATATATATGTGCACATATACATATATATTATACACACATATGTATATATATATATATACACAAACATACATATTTGTTGTTCTCTGTGTACATATATGTACAGATACAAAACATATATGCTATACACACACACACACACACATACAGAGATAGCAACAGAGAGAGAATCTCCATTTGGAAATTTAAATATATATATATGAGTTCAATTGACTAGGATACCCCTGCTTTTGACCTCTGATGCTCTGAAAATTGATAGTTTATGTAATATAATTGTGCCTTCTGTTCTTTTCTTACTAAAATATTTTGACTCTCTTCCTTGGAGAATACATTTTATCCCCCAAATAATGACTGGTAAACATTACTATTTGAGGATAATAAGTGAGTTATTTACCTGATTTGCATTTGACCTCAGAAATAACCTTTGTATATTTTAATGCGAATTTTAAATGGCAGACTTAGTGAAAATGCTATTTCTGAAACAATTCCCTTGGAGCAAACTCCCAGGCTCTCTGCTGTACCTGACAGCCCCTTCTCAGTGGACCTGCTTTCCTGCCTCCCTCCTTCCATAGCTGGAGTGCATCCTTGGTACCATGGTGGTTACGATTCTCTCTCCGGTGGCTGACTTGTCTATCCAACAGTTAGCCCTCAATCCATCTGACCTTTTCTCACTTTGCTCTTTTCCTTGGAATTTCCTTACATTTTGAGTATATTTTGCTCTGTTCCATAGACTAGAGGTTGTTTGGGAATTAATTGTTTGCCTATTTTATCTCTGTTCTTACCATAATTCCCAACTTAACAGTTTTGAACATATATTCAATAAATTGTAGGAAAAAAAAAAGACTCCACAGAGGCAGAAATAGAAGATGTATAGAAGCTCTGTATTGTTTGCAGCAAGGAAATAAAAGCCATCCATTATAGTGCATGTGTGTGTGTGTGTGTGTTGAATGTATAATTGAATTATAATGGGGATATATGGTTTGGGTGTTTATGTGGAGGTGATAAAATATTGGTGTTTTAATACATAGGTGTGATTTTTAGAGTAAGTTAAACTGAATTTTAGGCCTTTATTTTATTATGTTTTATGTCTTTATTATGTTTTATGTCTGGCTTGTGAAAACTCATCCTTATTCTTCTGTTTCATTCCCTAACCCACACCAAGGTAGCAGGTGCATAGAGACTCAAGAACAACCATGCTATTGTATTAAAGACTGGGAAGTGGTTCAACTGTGCTCCTAATGAAATGTTAGAAACTTTCGGGCTTGTGGGATACAGCTCCTCTGGATTGCTTCCATCTCTTTGCTGTGATCTTAAGCAAGGATTGGGAAGGACTTGAGCTTGAAAGAACCTAAGGCTCAAATGTGTGTCCCTTCAACTAGGTTTTCTCCTGTGGATAAGAGCATTTCTTGAGATGACAAGACAGTTACAGAACGTTCCTTAGAATTCTTCTGTAGCCCCACAGTCTACATACAAACACACAATACATATTGCTAGAGGTTTACATTTTGACCAGTAGCTTGAAATTTTCAAAAGGTTAAATATTCATTAGCTAATGATAGCGAAATTCAAGGAAGAAAACTTTTATTTACTACAGCACTATAAGGATAAAGATTTTTTTGAGTTCATATTTGTCTAATAGTTCACATAATAAGTTGGAATAAATAGTAACATAACTTTTCAACTGATTCAGAGGGAGTCCTGTTGTTATAAATAGCAGGAAATTCATGCCATCAAATATTGCTGTGTTCTTTGGCAGCCCACTCTTTCTATCTGGGGCATAAGAAAGACCACAAACCTCTAGAGTAGGAGAGGGATTTGACTAATCAGGACCAAAATGAGGCAACATCCAGAAACTTGCAAGTGAGTTACTATGAAACACTTATGAGAGATTTAGCCTAACAAATCTGATTGCCTGATTGAACATGTAAAGGAAATCATTAAGAAAAACAACAGGAGTTTCATGGACAGTTCTTGAATGAAGAAAGTCTTTTTGGGCATGGTGCTATAATCTACAAGGTCAATGATTATAACAGAAAGCACAATCCAGAAAAATGTAAAAAGAGTAATTAAAAAAAAAACTTGAAAGAAATGAAGAAAAAGAAAACATGCAATACTTCAGTGTGTTGTATGTTTAAATACAATTTCACAGGCTAAGCATCATGGGTCAATAAAACAACATTGGAGAATGTCCATCCAGGTGTTTGAGGCACTAAGGAAGATCATCTTGTTTATTGAACAACAACAACTTTATATTCAGAAGAAACTGGAAGAAACAAATCATTGCTTATAGCCCCATTATATTTTCAAGATAATATATTTAACCATTTGGGCCTTTAGGAAATGGATTGATTTGCCAGTGTTGGCTTTGTGTATCACCTTGAGAGTCACACCGCTTGTATTCCCATCAAATCCTCCCAGTCCCACTTACAGTATATATTGCTGATATCAGATTCATGCAAGCCTAGCATGACTGAACTTAATCTTGAAATCATGCTGATCCCTACCTTGGCACCCTTATGCTTCTGTATGGAAAATGAATGCAGGGAATACTGTCATACAAATTGCAGATAGAAGAAGGGAGGAGGTTAGTGCACGCTGGGCAGCCCCAGATTAAAAGGAGATAAGAGTTGATGGATAAAGTCTTCCTCTTATCTCCCATAAGTTGGTCTAAAAGTGCATTTTGATAAAACTCACTAGAAGTTTAAACATTGAGTTACTTTTAGTGAGAACCAGTAATATTACACTTCAAATTAACTTTCCCTTCACAATACAAGCGGTTATATGGGTCTTTTCATTCACAGGAACGTAGCATAGATATATCACAATCAGAATTTTTCAGAAAGAGAGAGAGAGAGAGAGAATTTATTTATTTATGTATTTATTTATTTTTCACTTTGGAAATAGAAATGAATTTGAGTCTTACCACTTCTTCTCTTAAGCTCACATGGAAGTCTGCTCTCCTTTACTATAATAAATATGTGAGAAAATCACTTTAAAAAGAGGAAAGGTTTATTTGGGCTCACAGCTTTGGAGTTAAACCAAGCCATGTATCTCATAGCAGAGAAATAAAAAAGGGAAAAAGAAGGGACATAGTCTCACAGTGCCCTCCAAGCACATGCCTCTAGTGACCAGAAGATCTTCCACTGGACCACATTTTCTCAAGGTTCTACCTCTTCCCAATGGTGTCATGCTGGGCCTAGGTCTTCAACACATGGGACATTGAGGGACGTTTAAGATCTAAACTATAGCAGCCACACTTTCACTTGGACATACTTAATAAGCACATATGGATTAGAGCAAAGTAGTGGGTGAAGGACCATTGTATATTCTACTGTCCACAAGGAGGACCATAAAATACAGCCATCTCAGGGGTCTCTGTGTATTTTTGACCCTTCCAGACCTTCTCTTTTGTTCTAGGAACATGAACATTTAGCTATCATTCAACAAAACTCTCAAGTTATAAGTTTTCAAAATGGTAATTAAAAAAAAACCAAAATGGTAATAGAAGCACTCATTTGTTTTGTTTTCAATGTGGTTTTGGCTACATGCATTGATTTGGAGTATGTTTCTATTTCTTACAGGACTTTGCATTACAAAAAAAAAAAAAGAAGTTCCTGTGATCTCTTCAACCTTTTAAAATTTTAGGATTAAAGGATTTATAAAAAGGCACTAACTTTTACAAAACCACTTCTATTGTGCACCATGCCAAATATCAGGTGGTTTATATGAATGTATATGAGTTTCCTGGCACTGGGTCACAGAGCTCAGAGTAAGCTATTGATTTCTGGTTCTGGCCCAACAATGAAGGAGTTTGGAAGTTGTCATTCCTGTTCTCACAAGAAATAAAGAAAAGTCCAACCACTGGAAATCAACTCTTCTTAAATCCATCAGAAAATTGAGGTCACAGGACAAATCACCACTTTGAAACTTGGAGAGACAGGTGGATGCAGAGAATCACAGCTTACTGGCAGTGAAAACCAATGCTGAAGCCAGAAACTGGTTGGAACACTTACAGAGAAATTGACTAATTGTTGGAAAGTGAGCTTGGACAAGCTTAAGAGATAAACATGCTGGGAGTTACATGGCCAGAATTTTGTGTTTTACCTCCAGAAATCCACTCAGGTTCTCATTGTGAAGATTGGAGGAAAATCCCTTCTGATGGGGGGAGGGAATAAGGAACCATATGATGAATATGTAGACCTTTCTCTTCTCCTTAACAAACGTCTTCCTGAGAAAATTATTTTATTAGACCCAAACCAACATGGGATTATTTAATGTTGGTACCCAGTACCATGTACCCATCTACCTTCCTTCAAACCTTTGACACGAGGAAGAAAAATGCCCAACTCTAACTCCCTCTAGTCTCATCATGGGGAAGAAACCAACACAACTTAGAGTCACTAAAAGACCAGCTGTAGGATTACACAACATTTTGGCTCCTACTATACCTTGCCACAACATCAATAGGTTTCCTGTATAAAACCAGGGGATTAAACTGAGTGAACTGCAATGTTAGGACCATATATAAGAAGGACAATTTAGGTAACTCCAAAGACAACAGACAATATGAAATTAAGGACCCCAGAGGCAATTTTATCCTCTGACCTCACATTTATAGCAAACAGAAAACAGCCTAAACTCTAAGCAAATAAGCACAAAATCTGACACTAAAGACTTGTTTACCCTATTTCCTTATACCCAATACATCCTGTCTGCTTTTCAACCAAGATGTTATAAATCATGATAAAAAGGGGAAAATACGAGATTTGTTACATTTTTCATGATTAATATGCTCATGCAAAAATAGGTGGAAAATGTAAACTAAGAAAACTCTAAGAAAGCAAGTCATCCACCACCCAATATTTTCCTGAGGCCTTTTAGGAGATTAAAAAAAAAATCCTGAGTCGTCTTAGGAGGTAAAAAACATCATGCATAATGTCACCCATTTGTCACCACTGGGCAGCCACTTGTAGCCTTCCTTTGCTGCTGTCATAGAGCCATTAACCTGTAGCAGATAGTTTCTATACCTATCTGATATCTAACTATCTAGCATATAGTTTCTAGTGAGAAGAGCCCTCATCCAAGACAGATGAGTGAATGTTCCAGGTTATCCACCCATTGACAATCAAGATACAGGCAAGAAGGGGAGACTCAGTTCTCCTTGCCTATTGGGAGTTCCAGCAGAAGGCTCACTGGCTCTATGCCTGTCTGGACAGGAAGATATGTGTGAACTCCAGCAATGTAATGTTGAGAAAACCTGCAATCCATAGATTGGTAAGGCAAGATAATCCAATGGACCCTGTAGCTCAAGGGTGGACCAATCCTAATGGCAGATGGTCTTGAGCCATCTCTCTAGTACTCTGCCCAAGAGGCTGAGGGAAATTGGGCCAGTGGCAGGACCAGGAAGGATGGGAGATATCTAACAGAGCTGCATCTCCCACACAGGTACTATGTAGTATAAGAGCTGCCATGAAGTTAAAAAGGAATCCTTCTCAGATGTCTGCTGAAGAGGACACCAACAATCTATAAGTCCAAGTCAGAGCAGCAGCTTTAACTAACAGAAAGAACACTACCAAAATTAACTAGTTGTATCCACTAGTTCTTTCCCTCTCTTTCTATTCCTCGAAATACAGAAATTGCTAGTCTTTGGAGAGAGTTAGTAAGGAGAGGTGTCCCAGAGAGATCATACCAGCCTTCAGTGGTCAGGCTTCCTTCAGCTCAGCTGCATTTTGTTTGAGGAACAGAATTAAACTCCTTGACCTGGAGGGTCCATAATTATGTCTTGCTTTGTCAATCTTTGGAGCACAGGCTTTTTCAGAAATCCAGCCCTCAAGTTCTCATCTCGCCTTTTCAGGTAGGCATACAGGCACTTTAAAAAACTCAGTGGACCTTCTGCTGAAATCAAAAGAGGGTATGAAAATGTGGTCTCCCCTTTCAGACTAAAGTTTTAAGTCAAACAGTGATTTAATACCCAGTGTAATCTGAAAATTAAAAAACTTGCTCAGGATATCATTAAGGGACTAGGAGCAGAGACCGAAGACCCATCTACAATCCTGACTGGAGAAAGGTCAACTCTCCTGTATACATACTGCTCCCAGCAGAAAAAGGACCATAAATCAGTGGCAAATGTCACAGAATTTAATCCTCCTATCAATTTTGTGATGTTTGTATTCTTATCTCTATGATTTGAAGAATATGGAACTGATATTCAGGAGGGTCTTAAGTACCACCCAAGGCCCAACAGCCAGTGCCATGGTACTGCCACGTCATGCTGTTGCATCCAACCTGCACCTCTCCCCAAGAAGTGCAGCCTAGACAACTCTGCAGAAGCAGCAAAGTTTATTGAGGAAATAGGCACACAGGACAATCGATTGGGGTCAGCTCTCCTTTCCTTCAGAGAGTGACCCCAAAGTGAGGGTTTCAGAGGTTATTATAGGGTGGGCTAGCTACATGACTCAGAGAAACAGGATTTGGCAGGTATTCAACCTATAGTTATTTACAGTTCAACCGTGACAGTGCCTCCTATGTCCCCTTTCAGTTCCTGGAACTTTAGGTAACTGGCCAGGGGGTCTGGCAGCCTGTGGTTATGCACCCTCATCCGTGAGAAGCAAGCATAGCAAAGCATTAATCACAGAAGCACAAAGAGCAGGTTAGCAAATACATGCAGGCCTGAGCCAGAGTGACTCCATTTTGTGTTAGGATTTTACAATGCTACATTCTATCCATTGTAGTCTATTGCCTTTGTAGGGAGGAGAACATGGAGACCTTCTAAATTAGTAGCACTGTAGTCGACATTCAGTATCCTACCATCAATATCCTCTTGAACTTTGTGAATATATGTGACAGATTAATAATTTTATTATTTCTAAGGATCAAAATGCCTTAAGTGTTTAAAGAGAAATTAATTTTATGTTATAACGTCTCTAATTATATTTTTAAATAATGTTATCAATTGTCCTCTAATAGCCCATGTCTTAAGACCTTACTTTTATTAAAGGAGCCATTAAGATGTGGAGGCATTTCGGCTCCGGGCAGTACTCCTTACCTTTTTGCACTGAAGAACAAAAGTGTTTGCTTGTGGATGCGGCTGGTATGGACTGCCTTTCCTTTAATTTGCATAATCATATGCATAAACTATTGTAGCATCATTACTGTATGTTGAACACCCCTAATCTGAAAATCTGACATTCCATGTGATCTAAAATCCAGAACTTTTGACCATCAAAAGGATGACACAAGTAGAAAATTCCACATCTGACCTCATGTGACAGATCTCAGCCAAAATGCAGGGACACTAAAAATAATGCATGAAATTCTTTTCAAGCTAGGGTGTAGGGTGTACATGAAACATAAGCAAATTTTATCTTTACCTAAGTGCCATCCCCAAGATATTATGTAGGTGCAAATCCTCCAAAATCCAGAAAAAATTCTGAAATCTGAAATGCTTAGAGTTCTAAGAATTTTGATTAGGGAATATTTAACTTTTATTACAGAAAATTAGTAATTTTGTTCTCTCTGTTGTTCCTTGATGTTATACTGCTCCTGTTCATGTTTCAGCTTCCAAACTCACTTCTCGCATTCAGTCACTCAGCCTCCTCCACGAGCTCACTCAGGCCTTGCTCTCTCACCGTTTGCCTTTGCTTTCACTGGGATGATTTCAAACACTCCTGTGCTCATAGAATCTGCTCTCAGAATATCATCTGCTGAGTGGAAAACATATGAGGATTTTGCCTTTGAGAATCCCGATGAACTTTCAAGAAACACATGAGCATAATTTAATTCTTTTTCTTTTTTGGCTCGAAGGATTTTAGTATGCCTCTTCCATCCATAGCTGACATTTTGCAACTTCCAGTCATTCTGTGGAAATCCTGGTAGCTTCTGACCATCATGTATATTCTTCTCTTGACTTGTGGACAAGCATTACATCAAAGTATTACAAGTATTACATTTTAAACCTTCACTTTACACTGCCCTTGCTTTACCAAGCAACAGCCTATCTTCTTCTCTAATACTCTGATCATATGAAGGTCATCATCTCAAGCACCAAGAAAATACTGATTGTTCCCCCTTGGGCCCTTATTGTCAGTTCAGGGATGGCAGCAGCTTTTTCATCTTTTCTCATGAGTTCCGGCCATCAGGATGGGTCAGGCATTAATTTGATATATTCAGGGTCTTAAAAGAGAAGCAACAGGTCAGTGTGCTGAATGAGGGGGCCAGGCAAGGAGAGAGGAGGTATTCATACTTGGGATGAAGACAGACAAATTTCTCAGGACCCCCTTCATTTATGAGACAACTGTAATACCTGCATCTCTTGATGGTTGAGATCTTCCCATTTTCAGTGTAAGCTTTGAAATTTTTATGAAACCTGGACATTTAAGGTTTGCCATTGTAAACTTAGAATCTCATTGTTACCTTGTGATTCAGCTAGACTTCATGATACTGCTCACTAGCCATGCAGAGGCTTGGGGGAGCACCCTTACTTCTATTGGTGGGTGGGGTTAGTTGTGCAGTGAATGTTCAGTTTGTCTTCTCACATTTTCTTGCTTTGTCACAGGGAATTCCTCATGATTGTGGTTGGTGGTAGAAGTTCAGTCTCCCCACTTGGCCTGCACTGACACTTTGACAATATGTGTGTGTGGGGGCTGGGATTAGCTCATCACTTTTCAGCTGTGTTGGAAATCCTGACTCTCCATGTCACCTAGTTGGGTGTGGATGAAAGTCTAGACACCACCCTGTGCTTTCCACTGACATGGAGGTGGAATGTGAGGGGTGTGTTGGAGGATTCGTTATTACCTGGCATGAATGAACACCTCAGCTTCCTAAGCAGCCTTCTCAGGTACTACTGGAGTGTGATTGGGTATCCTCCTTTCACGCTCTGCAGCTTAACTTCACACACTCACTAGGCTTGTAGGGATGGTGGCTGGGCCATAGTTTTTCCTCCATGTTTAGAAAACTAGAACAGGTATTGTCTGCTAGAAATGTCTGTCTTGCTAGGACACTTGGTCTTTTAATTAGGGAAATCAAGCTTTTCTTAGCGCTCTTTTTTGTCAGTATTATTTGGCATTTCCAGGCTTCTAATTTCTCCAGTTTATATTCACAGATATAAAAGGCACAAAGGAAACTCCAGAGTCCTCCTTGTGTCAACCTTCAGATATCTGCGTTCTTTGGCCAGACTTCCTTCTTCTCTGTGCTTTCTGGACTTTTCTTAGGTTCATTTTATAAGTAATATCCAGGATTTCTAGGGGAACAGTGAAAAACACACTTATTCCAACTTATTCCAAGTTTCTATAAAATAATTATTAAAATCTCTCTGTTGGGCCTTGTTTTAGTTACCTTTTTCATCATTGTGCTCAACAGACTTGTCAAGAACAACTTTAGAGAAGGAAGAGTTATTTGCAGCTTCCAGTTCTAGAGGTCTCAGTCCATCCTAGATGAATGACTCTGTTGCTTTAGGTCCAAGGTGAGGCAGGGCATTAGGGAAGGAGGCTGTGATGGAGGGAAGCAGCTCAAGCACTTACAACCAGGAAGCAGATAGAGAGTTCCCCTCACCATGGACACCATGTAAACCCCAAGGTCACACCCACATGACTCACCTCCTCCAGCCACATCTTACCCAGCCACAGTTTCTACCTGTTTAATCCCTATCAGTGGATTATTGCACAGATTAGGTAAAGACTCTCATAACCCAATCATTTCTCTTATAAACCTTGTTGCACTGTCTCCTACATGAGTTTTTTTTGGGATACTTAATATCTAAACCACAGCAGGCCTGTTAATGATTTCTGGAGTAATTATTCTCTAATTGACACATATTTGTGGAGCACAATATGCTATTTCCATATATGTATGTACTTTGTAATGATCTAATAAAGGTAAGCATTCCAATATTTATTCTTTGTGATGAAAACATTCAAAAAAGTTGGAAGAAAGGATTTTGAATGTAATTATGTATTTTTTGGGGGGAGGGGGCTCGACATTTTTGTTGTTTTTAATAACACCAAACAATTTGCTCTTTCCTATTAATGGGCAATGGATATGGAGTAATACAATGGCCTCTTTATTGGAAGTTTTACTTTCTAAAGTTCAGTTACCTCCCACCAACCACGGACTGAAAATATAGAATGAAATATTTCAAAAATAAATAGTTCATAAGATTTAAATAACTGATTTTGCAGTAAAATGTCACAACTTCCAATTCATTATTAGATATTGCTGTTCATTTCTTGCTATGTCTAATTCAAATATTAAACCTTGTCATAGCCATGCAGAAATAGGATAAAGATTAAAACATATAGGGCTGTGTATACTCTGAGGTTTTACACATCTTCTGAGGGTCTTGAAACATTCTTTTTTTTTAAAGATGGACACAACATCTTTATTTTATTGCCTTGTATGTAGTGCTGAGGATCGAACCCAGGGCCTCATGCATGCGAGGCAAGCGCTCTACCGCTGAGCTACAATCCCAGCCCCTTGAAACATTCTTTCAGGTAAGGGAGGATCAGTTATGGAAATTCTCACCTTAGCCCCTTTAAAAATATTCATCTACAGGTGTCCAAAAATTCTTTTTTCCTCAGTCATTTTGAATATTATAACATGCACCTCTTAGTTTAATCTTATGATTGATTTGGTTTCATATCCCCTGTTCTAGCAACAGTTTTTTCTATGCCAAATAGTTCCTACATCAACGTTCTATTTCTGTATTAGCTTATACTGCTCAAAGCTTTCCTTCCTCTCTTATATACTCTTGGATGTATTTTCTCGAGTCAGATTTTATTTTTGACCTTAGTCCTTCCAGTCTAAAACAATGTGAAATAGGTGATATTCTATCTCCCTAGCTCATGTTGTTTCCTGCATGTCCATCAATCTGTTTATTCAGTATGGGCTTTGTATAGACTTTTGACAGATGCCTTCCAAAGATGGGCCTGAATAACAAGTACCAAGTGGGAATAAGATGTCAGGGAGAAGATGCTCTTAGAGAATGATCACAGAGGTTCACCCACTTCCTTATCTGAGCCTTGCCTCAATAACAAAAGACATCTCAAATTCTTCTCTTCTCTCCATTTTGTCAGTCTTTCTCCAGAATTTAGAAAGCTTTTAAAATTTGAGCCTGTTACTTGAAAATATCTCATAATAATAACAGTGATATCAATTACAGAAACCATTTTAATAGTGTTACATACATATTTTAATCTTTTAATTTTTTTTATATTTTCAAAAGGTTTTTGCCATACCACATGCAAATGGTTAAAATTTTTGATCTTTCTCTATCTCTCTAGATACGTACATATACGGTTTTTATTATAAGCTTGCTCTTCCCTGAAAATACAACTTTTATTTCCATCTCACAGAAAAGTATTCTGTAAAAGAGGCAACAAATGTTTTTAATGAAAGTATCTGTGCTTAGAGAGGATAAAGTCAGACCCTGGAGATGGTTGTTTGGGAAACAAGCATGTTATAACAACCTTGAATTGTCTTTTGGTAATTTTACCAAAATAGAAAATAACTGTAGTAGAAGTGATATTTAGAACTCACCAGAAGGAAACCATAAAATTTGGCAGTACTCATAGAATAGAATAGTAAACTTTACATAGAATAGTAAACTTTCTTGAAAATGTTGGTAGGTTTCCTTCCCACTTACGAAACTTTCCAGTGTAAATAGTATACTCAGCAAAACTAACCTACTCCTAGAGGAATAATCTTAACGCAAGAAGCAAAAAGGAAAAAAAAAAAAACCCTTTATATTTCAGTTTAATTTAGTAGTACTTGCTATTATTCATCAGGAAACTTTCCCCTTATTTTCAATGTAATTAGGAACTAATTTTTTCTTTTTTGGATGGGGGGAGTTGTTGTTGCTGATCCCCAACTGGAGGAGAAATCAGAAATCAAGGTTGGTCCAAAACCCTCTAGGTAAGTTTTGCCAGCCATGATTACTGAAGCATTGTGTGTGCCTATTCCAGCTTCATATCAGACAGTGGGAGGCCATGGGAAAGATATGAGAAAACAGAGTGGCAGAGGGTGCTTCAGCAAAGAAAGAGAATGAATAAATAGGGTTAATGGTGGTGAATAATGCAACAGAGATACATGCAATTGTTTAATAAAAAAATGGGAAGGAGAAAATGAAGGTGATTTTGTGGGATTATCTCTGTTAACAGTGTCTGAATAAACATAGGACTTATAAAAACAAATGTGTACTTGTGAAAGTAAAGGGTAAGTATTTTTGTTATAGTTTCTTTTGGGTGTCAGCGGGTCACATCCTTAACTCTTCATGAACTGAAACCAATGGCATGGTATCTTAGCTTAGACAACTCCTCAACCTAATATTCCTTCCACCATTCAACAATTTTGGTGCTTCTGTTTTATACTTGGTACATTCACTGAAGAATAGCACACATACCTATACATTATGATTCATCCTACACCAGAAAAATGCATTTCCTCATCCATGTCTTTGCTAAGTTTCATATCAGATTAATAACTTTTTGTAAATATTTATTAGAAAACACAAAGCTGTTAAAATCTTCCAAGTTTTCCTACTTTTTGATTTATCACCTATTTTGATGACATAACCTTTTGATTTTTGGTTCTGAACCATTTCTTCATGTTTCCATAACAATATGTAAACATTTGTTTTTCTCTTTCTCCCAGAGAAGATGACATCACCCAATGTTTTATTTAGAAATCAGTTAAAGAAGATAAGTGTTCAAGATCAAGGATGGAAACTATGTCCTGTAAACACTTGTATGTATTCAATTGTACTATGTTCCAAAGTCGGAAGCTTTTGGGGTGTGTTCTTTGTTTATTAAAGATTTTATGCTGGCATACCTTCAAGGAATAAATTATCACATTCTTTTGTAATTAAATGATACTTTTAGAAGCATCATGTTAGTGACTTGTCTCTACAGTGTTAGAGGACTGAAAACAAACATGTATCACTGGTTTGCCAGAAGTTTAATGCAGCTGTGGAAATGATGTTGACCAAAACATTCTTTGAAATCTTGATGTAGACCTTCATGGTCCAATTTCACTCCCTGAAATCATGGAACTTTCCATGTCTGTACTATATGATGATGTAGCTGCTATCCTCATATAGCTACTGAAAAACACCTGAAGTGTTTTTGTGGAACTGCAAAAGTTAAAATTTTGAGCATTTAAGTTTAATAAATGTAAACACCATCAGCCATTTGTGACAAGTGACTGTCATTTTGGACAAACAGATTTAGATATATGCTGAAATTTAATCATATATTTCAGTTTAAAAAAAATATTTTGGAGAAATATAGAAAATTCAAAAGAATAATGTTTTGTTAAAACCCCAAACTGAGCCCTAAGCAACTTAGCAAGGCCCTTTCTCTAAATAAAAACAATGAAAATAAAAACAAACAAAAAAAATGAGATGTGGCTCAGTAGGTAAATGCTCCTGGGTTCAATCCCTAGTATAAAAGAAAAAAGAAGGTTAGGAAAAAAACAACAACAACTGAAGGTGATGGTCTGGAACATAGGTGTTACTCAGGTAGGTGCCAACTCCCTTTGCTTCTTTTTATCATGTTGTATTGTTACAGTACGTAGAAATAGCATATAAGACATTAAAGCCACATTTACACTTGCAACAGGTTTTCAGCATAAGAAAGCTGGCAGCAGAAAAAAAAATCTTGTGAATCATTTGAAATAAATGCTTTTTAAAACTTTAAGTATGACTAATAAGGCATTAGACAGTATCGCTTTCTTTCTCCCATCTTATACTGTGATTTTATTCAATTGATCCATGTGAAATTGCAATGTTTATAGTTTAAACATGATCAATTATTGGCAATTTCTTTAGTACAACAAATTAATTAGAAGAAATATATGCTGTGCTAATGGGAAGACAAGTTCTATTTTAAAGGGTAGTTATTCTCCAAATGATTAAGCATGGTATTCCCAGAAAGTATACTTTGGGGTAATAGAAACCAAAATGAACTTTCCATAACAGCATATTTCTGTGTGTGTGCATGTGTGTGTGTGACAGATTGTGAGTGTTATAACTTGCCAGCAGATTATAATGTAGGGAAATCTGAAAACTTGAAGAACTCAACCAAGAAAAACTTGGTCTCTGTTTCTCCCAGTTAATCCATGTCTCAATTTTCAGATTTGAGATTAATTCAAATTCAAAAAGTTTACTTTAACTGGGAAGAATTTAGGGTCCAACTGTATTCATACCACTTACCTAACCACCACTGAAGATCTTGGAGAAGAAGTGACAGAATATTTAATAGGGAAATGAGACTGATTACTCCTTACCATGGACAGGTTCTTATAGCCTGAGGGATCCAAAGTCCAAACCTGATAATGCTTGTTTACACATAAAGTAATTTATACATGTAAAAGACAGAAGATAGGAAGACAGCATGGGCTTTGGGCTACTGATTTCAAGGAGGAACGGAAGAATTTGAGTGAAGAGAGGTGTTTTAAGATAGGTGCTAACTCCTTTCAGATTTCCTTTTTCCCATCTTGGTGGATAAAAAGCCCAGGATGTGCCACCTGGGAAGGGTATATGAGAGAAAGAAAAAAAAAAAAAAAAGGTAATATGATTGACCTTCTGAAGCCATTTGCCTGGGATGTGTCTTTGGGCTGCTGCTGAGAATGAGAGAGGATATTTCACTGGAGAAAGAAAATACTAATAAAAAGATGATGGGGCCCCAGGGTGTGTGGGGAGGAGGGGAAGGCAGATTTGGAGCACTGTGGGGGCTCCTCAGGCAGGCTGTGCCCATGAGCTGCAGCCCCACTGATTGCACATATCTGCAGGCTAAATCCTGGGCTCAGCCTTCATGTGGCCAATGAAAATTGACATTTCCCATATCCCAAGGTTAGCTTAACAGTAATTAAAGCATCACATTGCGCACGATTCTTTCCATTATAATTTAAGTGGATTTTATGCTATTTTAAAAACCATTCTAGTTCCCACTGTGAATAATGAATACAAATAAAGTTGAATGTCAGACCTGGAATACAAATCAAATAAGAAAACCTGTAAGTATCCCAAACATCTGCCCCGACAATCCCCAAGTCTCAGGCGCTTTGCTGTTGGCTCAATGTTGTCATAAACAAATGCTCTGGTTTGCTTTTGATGTAAGGCCACCTCAACAGGCCACTTCTGCAGCATTCAGAGTGACGAGGTACCTCACACTCTCAGAGAGCCTTCTGGTTTCCATGTATTTTGAGAAACTCATTCATCTTTCTAAGCAGCTCTATTAGACAGTGCCAAGAGAATTTCTGCAAAGGAGATATACAGATACACCTACTAGGAAATCACAAGGTCTTTCAGGCATGATGATTTCTTTTTTTTTTTTCTTTAAGCCACTGAAAGAGTGGGAGATTTTGCTCAATTCATTTTCTACACCTTCAGTCAATGTGCTTAAAGGTACCCCTGCCTCTCTGGTTCCCTGGGAGGAGCTATTTACATGATGCTCTCCTCCAATTGTGGATGTGATGTCTTCGCGTTCTGACTCCAAGTAACACAACAGACGGTTTACATCAGCTCATTTCATTGTTGTTCCATGAACGAGGAAGAAAAGTGGAAACAGAGCTTTGCACAGTGTAGCTTGAAGGATGATACCAAAAAAAAAAAAAAAAAAGGTTGAGATTTCATAACTCCATTTATAAATTCATGAGGGGGGCACAGATTTGGGTGTCAGCTGCCTTGTCCCCAGGGATTTCCAACAGGGAGAGAAGCCCTTAGCAATGCATTGTAATGCAGAACAGCCTTGTGACTGGGGGTTGTTTTTAGTTTTTTATTATTACTAGACTGAGAAGCATTAATATTGTCATACAGATGGTCACCTATGTTGGAAGCTTACGAAAGAATTCTAAATTGTGGAAAGATTATTCTAAATTTAGGAAAGCATCAACTCCCTAATGCTAAAGGTGGAGCCGTGCTGCTAAACATATTAGTATTTCTTAATTCAAACACCTGTTCTACCCATACAATACAGAAAAAAGCTCTTATTTATTGCTTGCCTCTCCATTTCAGATTTAATCTCACTATAAATTCATCTCATGTTAATTTATGTGCAAACAAAGACACACACATTTTAAATATCCGAAATGCTGGAAATAAACTTATTTTTAATTTTGTGCTTGTTTTCCATTTGTCAACCAGCAAATGAAAGGACTGAATAAATCATGCACTAATTGCCAGCGGTGCTAAATTTAGTGTGAGATCTGGAATCCTTTTGATCAAAACCGCTGAATATGAAATCATCCTCAGCTCTCTAGGCAACTTTATCCGCCTTTCTATTCTCCATCTGTCAGTCACCTGGGAATTTGTGAACTATTCCATATGTCAGGCTTGTCAATCACAATGGGATGTGGGAACTATCTGCCTACTGCATAGGAATTCTTGTTAAAAAATTAATCTGCATTTAACTAGTATTTCTGTATTTTGAATACCACATTGTTTGGTGTTTTGATTTTTTTCTCTCTATAAGGTTAATGGAAATGAATTTTATTTAAATAGTATAGCTCCAAAGTCTTCATTTAAATAACACTTACAAGTGTGTAACTGTTGCACATGTTATATAGAGACAGGAATATTGTGAATGTACAAATGCAACATTTAAAATAGAATACCTTATTATGGGAACAATAAATCTGACAGCAACCTCTTTTACCTACTGACATTCTAATACCTACAAATTAAAAAGTAATAAATGTATGGACATTTCACCATTTTGAGATTCACAAACTCATTAAGATTGTTCTGAGAGAAAACTGTTTCACCAAAGGTATTTTATTTTAAGCTGAAATGTATCTGCAATATTCTAATATCTCACTAAAATAGACATAAAATTCTATTTATGACATCATCATTACCTCTCTATAATATTGTTTTGTATCAAATAGGAAAACTCAAACTCTTTAAATCATAGGTAATATGAGGTATTTTAAATATTAACCTCACTTAATTTTAAATGTTTACACATTTTCTCTTTTAACTTCATTGACTCTAATAAAATTTGGGATGACATACAACAAAACTAACTAAATACGGGAAAAGATTAAATCAATATCGTGGAAAAAGTGACAGTGGTACCAGAAATCCAAATTAATGTATAGATCTTATGCCTTTGTGAGCTTAGAAAAATTATTTACATTGTTGTTGCCTGTGGTTGCACATCTGTGATATTAGGACATGAATAGAACCTAACTTAAAAGATTCTTGGGAAAATGACATAGAATATGAAAAGCACTTTAAAAAAATGCCTGATATAGAAAATACTGAATACATGCTACCTACTGTCTCAGCAGGGTCAGTATCCATCACAGAAAGGTGGAAAGAGGGAATTTAATAGGGAATGTAGCTGCAGAAATGTTGGAAGACTGAAAACATTGAATCCATTTGCCACACTGCAGCCACCTGGAAATCAATTATTTTCTCCCACACTTAAAGGCCTTTCAGAGTTTTCATTGTTCTGAGAACAGCAATCCTTAAAAGAGCCTGCCAGACACAGAGCTATGGCTGCCATAAGTTCTCCGGTGCTACCATCCACCATCCTCCCTCACACTTCTCATCATTTTTTTCTCAGGGGCTCCATGCTTCCTCCAAAGGGCCTTACCACTGTTGAACCCCCTACCTGGAGCCCTTGACCCACTCTCCTTGACCTTTGTGGTCTTTAGGCCTCAGCTCAAGCATTTTGTCAATTTCGTCACCCACTTGTGCCAAAATGCCCCTTTGCTTATTCCCAAAGCTACCCAATCAGTCACTAAAAGTTTAGGTTACATATGAATCTGTCCTTCTGCTCTATAATTAAATATTTATTGGAGAAGTTTTGATTCTTGTCAATCTGCCCCACAAAAGAGTAAATTTCACCTGATCAAGACCTAATAAGATTGGCTTCTCGTTGAATCCAACAGTGGCACATACTTATTTTGACTGTATATTTTGACTGAATGAATTATCTGCATTAATGAGTGAATGAGCACATGGGTGAATAAGGAATTATCTGTGCACCTAAGTGCAGAAGTCCTTGCTGAAATAACTAAGTAACTCTCCCATGTATTTAATTACTAAAACTTTTTAAAAATCGAAATAAACACATTTGTTTTCACAATCTTAGTAAACAGAAATAAGTTCCTGTTTTCTTTCAGTTCTACCAAAGTTTTTTGTACATGCATCTAGTGCTTTCTACATTGTAATAAATCCATGATTATAAGTGTGTCTTCCCTAGAAAGCAACTAGTTCTTTGAGTGCCTGTGTTGAATTTTCTTCTCTTCTGTTTTCCTAATGCCTACTATAAGGCTTAACACTTGGTAGCTTATCATTGCATTTTGCTTATTAAAGTTGCTTATTGTGTTCAGAACGATGCTGGCTTCCTGTGGCTGCTTAGCTCAGATGCTCAGAGACTGCTGCTGTTCATTGATGTTTGTGAGCCTGTTGACCATGCATTCTGCCTTTGTGAGAGACTGTGGGTTCATGTCATCCATCGTGAACATGCATTCCTCTAGCTGCAATAGGGACCACAGGACAGAGTGTGACCAGTTCAGGTCAAATCCATCATTATACTAGGAGAACAGATGCAGGAGGAAGAGGCAAAGAAGGGAGAGAGGAGGGAAATAGATAATGTAAGAAAGAAAGAAGGAACAAATGGGAGAAATGAGAAGGGAATGAGGAAACCAAAAACTGCTTTTCAGTGAAGACTCTTTTTGTGCCTAGGGTCTGACAACACTTCATTTAAGGAAAAATAGGACACCAGAGAGGTAGAAAATTTTCTAGTAATGTTTGAATACAGCTCATAAAAGCCTATGGTACATATATCTGAGAGTTTGTCTAGCTTGTTGTTTATGTAAAAGGAAAATAAGAAATAGAAATAAATAACAGAAGATAAATAAAAGGATGAAATTTGTTAACAAATTGGATCATTACGACTGTGTTTTTTTCCTTGTATATGGCTTCTAAGCTCTGTAATCGAGACTGAGAACTAATATAAATGATATATAAATAATTACTAAAGTATGCGATTTTATTAAGACTAAGTAATCTTTCATTAGAAATGTGAAAGGAATTCAAGTTAGACAATATTTTACATAACAAGTTAAAAGGCAACATATAATGACATTAATAGATATATAAAGACCATTTGATGAGTTTAATTCTCCTCTAAGCTGAGTTCTCTTCACATGGTAAAAATAGAAGAAAACATCTTTAGTTGGAATAAAATAGTCACTAACAGTATGAAAATGGCATCAAAATCATATCAAAGTTACATTTAAAATTTTCTTCATATGATAAAAGGAAAAATAAGGAAAAAGTGAAGATGTAAAGTGACCAGTACTATTTAATATGTTAGTAGATATTCTGACCAATGCCGTTTGATGAGAGAAAAGGAAAAGTATAATGAATAATTGAAAAGAAAGAGCCACACAGTCATTATTTTGGAACATGTGACAGGCCACCTAGAAACTCTAAAAGGAACAACAACAACAAAACAACAGAAAAAAAAAAAAAAAACAAGATAAGAGAGGAGTCCGTGAAGAATGCAGAATTAAAACTGTAACTGCTGCAGGAAGAATTAAGCAGAGAATTTGTACAAAAAGATCTGATTTGCTAAAGCAAAACAAGTTATAAAGTACCTTCTTATACTGCATAAGAAATGCTCAAAAGATGGTCATATAATCTATGTATTATTTTGAAGGATATCATGCATAAATTAATTGAGGCACTGACTAGCTAACATTTAATATTGTAAAGTTTCAGTTCTTTATTGTTAGATATTTAAATTGTTTTCACATAATGATTACTGCTGCTGTAAACATTGATGTACAAATATCTGTTTAGGTCTCTGCTTTCAATACTTGGAGATATACACAGAAATGGAATTACTGGATAATATAGTCATTCCATGTTTACTTTTTGAGAAACTGCTGAACTGTCTTTCATTGAGCCTTAACTCATTTACATTCCATCAAGCAATGCACAAGGGTTCCAACTTCTTCACATCCTGACCAAAATTCACTACTTTCTGCTTTTCAGATAAGAGCTATTCTAATGAGTATAAAGTGGTATCTCATTATGGTTTTGATTTGTGTTTGCTTCATGACAGTATTATCTTTTCATCTGCTTTTGTGCTATTTAAATATATTTTTGGAAGAAATGTCTGTTTCAGTCCTTTGGCCATTTTTGAATTGTGTTGTTTGTATTATCGTTATGTAGTTGTATGTGTTCTTTATATATTCTGCATACTAATCCCTTCTCATTTATATGATTTACAAACATGTTATCCAATTATAGAGCTTGCCTTCACATTCTTCACATTTATTAGTTTCCCTAGATATATAAGTTTTTAATTTTCATATGTCTTAATTAATCTATTTGATCTTTTAGGCATCTGCTTTGGTGTCTGGTTCAAGAAATTATTGCCAAATCCAATGTTATGAAGATTTTCCTCTGATTCATTCTAAGAGTTTAGTTGTTTTAACTCTTACATTTAGATCTTCTATCCATTTACAATTAATTTTTGTGTATGGAATAAAGTATATATTCAACTTCATTAATTTGCATGTGAACATCCATTCTCTAAACATTACTTGTTGAAAAGATCGTTTTTCTCTACAGAATAGACTTTGCACTCATGTTGAAAATAATTTCAACATATATTTAAGCAATTGTTTCTAAACTTTTTATTCTATTCCATTCATCTATATGTTTATCTTTATGACATTTCAAACTTTTACATTACTATATTTTACTACAAATATTTGGCTTTTATTGTTGACTTTTTGAAGTATATAGTAGTCTTATTTTTCATACTTTATTTTAATAAACATGGCACTTCATCAGGAAACAATTTGAAATGAGCATTTAATCTCATAATGTAGTCCTTGAATTTGGTGCCATGATTCATGAATTCTGCATCTGGTTTGTTCTACAATTAAGGTAATGTTAGGACTGTAAGACAGGCAGGTTTGTCTAGGATTTATGACCAAATCACTTCTTAGTATTAGATGTAATAATTATATTCACAATAGTCTTTTCAGTGTGGAGTTGCTTTTGTTGAGCTATTTTTACCAACATCACACAAAGTCTTTCCAAATCTTCCTAATGTCGATGGGTCTGGAAAGGATTATGCTTCTGCTCTTTCTGTGAGTAAGGTTTAACTTGATACATGAAAAAAAAAAAAAACAGCAGTCTGATTCTGGTCATGTATTTTAATAAATCTTATTGGTGCAGAGTAGCTCATAATTTCAGGAACATGCTCAAATGGTGCCATTAGTTCTGGGTCCAGTCATGGATTTTCACCTGTCCAGTTTTCCTGTGCCTTAAATGAAACATTAAAGGACAGAACACTCATATAACATATACTCTGCTATTCCTCTAGGAGTCTGATCATGGATTCTGACTAAGACCACATTTTGTCACCATTTCAGAGTTATATGTCATAGTAATGGAAACTAAAATACAAAAGAGAAGCCATGCCATTTCTCATTTCTCATGACTCTTGTACTTTGTGCTTTCACTTGTAGTAAGAACATTTGGAATAAGAGAATGAGACATATTTTAAAGAAACTGTGCTTCTCTGGCAATCTATTTGCTAATTATTATTTAGTTTAAGTATTTTTTATTTTTATTTACACTTTCAGAGGGCAGCTCACTATAATACAAAGTTGGGTTTGCTCCTTTTGTGTGCTATTGTAATGCCCCCCCAAAATAAATCAGTGATTGCATTTGATGCATTGAAATGTAGACCATGAGTTCCTTGATGTGAAGCAGGTGAGAAGTAAATATATTTTAAAGTAATTTATTCATTAAACAAGTAGCAATTTTGTATAGTATCCGTGGTGATGGACATTTAAAACAGAATGATAAGAATACAGATATGATATTTATACTCATGGAAATTCTATTTTAAATGGAGTATATTTGTTTATAAATAATTACTAAATAAGCATGCCTTTTCAAGGTGTTGTGTTATGAAGGAAAAGAACATGATATTTAAGGGCACATTACAGGGATTTAATTTTGTGTAAATGAAGAGTGAACAAATAAATACAAGGTAATATTTGCATTATGATGTTAAAAATTTATATCAATAACTGAAAATAGGTATTTAAAGAACAAACAAAAATAGACCAAGATTAGTTTAATTGCTAAGTGAGATTGCAATAAATGACAAGGAAAATTTGTGAATGTGATTAATTACCAAAAATGTAGAATTGGTGAATGTCATTTAGGCAAATTGAACCATCTTCAGTCCTGTTTTAACTCAGGCTAGTTGTGTGGGGTGATTTTGGGCAAAGACCTCAGAGGAGCATGTGGTGAAGCAAGCCCTCCTGGCTGGTCTCAGTTATGTTGTGTGCTCCCGCAATAACTTTGTTTTTCCCCGGCAGATAGAAACACCGTATATATCCACACAGACTTTATTTTTTATGAGATAGATTATGATAAACTCTAGAACCACAGCTTTTCTGCTTTTGCTTATCTACTGTCTAGCAAAACCTTAATACTAATTTGGTTGCCAACCAATGTTAGTTATGTTAGTTGAATAAATGTATGTTCATTTTTCTGACATTCGCAAAATATGTAAGTTGGTAATTTAAATACATTAAATACAGAGTTTTTACTTTAGATTGTATTTTAGTTTATGTTCATTTTTCACATTACCTCATGTAACAACATAGTAACTATAGAATACATGTTTGTATGCAAAAGTTTATTTACAAAAGTGTAAATATGCCTATAATATGTGGAAAAATTTTACATTTTACCACATGTACATATACATCTAAACATGCACATATGTAAGCATAGGTAGCATCATTTCAAGATAAGTAAGCGCTTTCATCCAGCACATAGAATCTCAATATACATATATAAACCCTGCGCGGTATTGCACGTCTCTAAACCCAGCAGCTTGGGAGACTGAGACAGGTGGATGGTGACTTCAAAACCAGCCTTAGTAAAAGTGAGGAGCTAAGCAACTCAGTGAGACCCTGTCTCTAAATCAAATACAAAATATGGCTGGGGCTGGGGCTCACTAGTCGAGTGCCCCTGAGTTCAATCTCGGGGACCCCCCCCTCAAAAAATATAAACATATATACACATATATAAAATACATACAATCTCTTTCATTTCCTAGAAAAACCCGTTGACAGATTTTGAAGACTATTGAAGTTCATGAGATTTTTACCAAAAAATTATATTTTAGATGTTAAAGTGGAATGTTTGAATACTGAACATGATTAATTTGTTTCTTTTCTTCATATGGACAATTTATAGCCAAAGTCAATCAATCTTTTCCTTTAGAAAATTTACAATGTCATTATTAAGAAATAAAAAAAATTTATGTAATGCAGACAGTATTTATGTTATAAAATCCAACTATGTAATACATAATAGAAAATATAATATAAAAATCCAAATACACACATATAAATATTCACACACATGCACTTTACAAAATCCCCAATAATCGTCTTTTTGTCTTACCATCACGTCTGTCTCCTGATAATTCTGGGCTGCTGCTAGGAACCACATTACCTCATCCATCAGATTTTAGTGCTGAGGGAACAAAAGTGACATCCTGAGAGATGACAGTAATTCCTCTCCTTGCTCCAGTCCTTTTACCTCCAGTCCTTTTCTCCTTTTATTTTTCTTTGTGCATGTGCTGTATTTTCCCCCTATTTTCACAACTTTTATTTTTGAATTCCAAGACTCCTTTTTATACATTAAAACATAAAATGTAAAGATGATAATGAGATTTCATAGCAAATCCAAGTAAACATTGCAAACTTTTATACATATATATTTTTATACATATATATTTATCCATATACAGAAGATAGCTTAAAATTATTTATTTTCAAAACAATGTTTGTTTATGCTTTGAATCATAACCAAGAGGAGAATTTATAAGAGTGGTGTCATTTAAAATACTCTAGAACGTAATATGCATAGCAAGTGCCTCTTAAACGCATGAGGCATTTTCCAAGAATCCTGTAGGATGCCTGAAATCATGACTAGTACCAAACTCTATATATAGTATGCTTTTTCTTATACATACTTACCTATGATAAAGTTTAATACATAAATTAGGCAAGTCAGAGATTAACCGCAATAACTAATAATAATTTGTTGTAATGAGTAATAATTGTAATAATTGGTTAATTATTATTGCATAAGAATTGACTATTCTTTTTTTTTCTCCTTTTGTTTTATTTAGGCTTACATGTTAACAGTGTAAATTGACTCATTGTACATAGATAGAGGATAACATATCAATTCTCTAGTTGTAAGTTGTATAGAATCACATCATATATGCAGTCATACATAAAGTTAGGGTTATTATGTCCATCATATTCCATCACTCTTGCTGTCCCCATGCCCCCTCCCCCCTTACACCCCTGTGAACAGAGATCCACCTTTGTTCCCATGTCCTTTCCCACATTATGGATCAGCATCCGCTTACCAACAAGTACATTCGGGATTTGGTTTTCTGAGATTGGCTTACTTCACTTAGCATGATATTCTCCAACTCCATCCATTTACCTGCAAATGCCATAATTTTATTCTCTCTTATTGCTGAGTAATATTCCATTGTGTATATACACCACAGTTTCTTTATCTAGTCATCTATCGAAGGGCATCTAGGTTGGTTCCACAGTTTAGCTATTGTGAATTGAGCTGCTATAAACATTGAAGTGGCTGCAGCACTGTAGTACGCTGTTTTTAAGTCTTCTGGGTATAGGCCTAGGAGTGGGATAGCAGGCTCAAATGGTGGTTCCATTCCAAGTTTTCTAAGGAATCTCCATACTGCTTTCCAGATTGGTTGTACCAATTTGCAGTTCCACCAGCAATCTTAACTCCTAATAATCAATAATTGAAGACTTGCTTTGAATGGTACCTTTTCTGCTTTTTTCTTAAACTCTAGCAGGAATGTGGCAGCCTCTTCTTCATTGCCAGACGCAGCCTCTGCAGTTGTTTTTATATCATCCATTCAGTTGTATTCCTGAATCTGAGTAACCATCCCTCACTTGCAGGAAGTGGTTTTGCATTGCTAGCTTCTGGGCATCTCTTGCTGCAGTCTTTGCAATCACTGCCTGTTGCCGTCAGGCAGAACACACGTGTTCATGTCTTCCACCCACAAATGAAATGCTTTCTCCATCTTAGCCAAGCCTGTGGACACAACTTTTGCAGTTTGCAGTGTGTCAGTCACACTAGCACATATTTTCTTTTCCTTCCCCACAATTTCACAGGTGACAGAATCATTCTTACTGTAGCTCTTAGGAACCTCAGCACACATCTTTTTCTTTTCCTTATTAAGTCAAGAACTTTCACTTTTTCATTTAAAGGAAATACTTGGTGGCCTCCCTTGGAAATGTCTGCATTGTCAGCAAACATTCTGGGTAAAGGGACGATCCATGTATGGGGCTAAGCAGGATTGAATAACACTACTCACAGTGCACTTTAAAACCTAATTTTTTTTTCTTAGTAGAATAACTCCATTTAATTTTCAGACCACAGATGACCAAAAGGAACTGGAACCTTGGAAAGCCATTTCTTCCAAAAATATATTTAAATAGCACAAAAGCAGATGAAAAGATAATACTGTCATGAAGCAAACACAAATCAAAACCATAATGAGATACCACTTTATCCTCATTAGAATAGCTCTTATCTGAAAAGCAGAAAGTAGTGAATTTTGGTCAGGATGTGAAGAATTTGGAACGCTTGTGCATTGCTTGATGGAATATAAATGAGTTAAGGCTCAATGAAAGACAGTTCAGCAGTTTCTCAAAAACTGGAATGACTATATTATCCAGTAATTCCATTTCTCTGTGTATATCTCCAAGTATTGAAAGCAGGGACCTAAACAGATATTTGTACATCAATGTTTACAGCAGCAGTAATCATTATGTGAAAACAATTTAAATATAGATGGGGCTGGTTGTATAGCAAAACCATAGTTTAGGTGACAGGTACCGCAAAGTGAAGTTGCTTTTGGAACTGATGCCTAGATTTATGTTCCACTATAGGGAGTTTGGTCCAATAGATATGGACACAGTGTTTTAAGTTAATTATATTTTCCCACCATAGAAGGTCATCACTGATTCCTAGTGTTAGGAGTTATGCATATGTGACATAGAGGAACTTAAACTAATGTCTCTGCCCTCTAAGTCAATGACATTAAGTATTAGTGGAGAGCTAATTATGATCCTGCCATTCCGCAATGCCCATTTTATTACATTTCTTGTTTTTTGATAGTTGAAACTGCAGATGAGGTTGAGATCTAATCTGGGCTTGTTGTTCTATATTTTCAGTTATTGCTTGGCCCATATTCTGGGGAGTACCTGGGAAGACTCTGAAATCCTAGGCAATAGTCATTTATGTTAAACCATCCGTTACCTTGTAAGGGCTAGAAAAAGGAATGGAAGTTGTTATAGTAGATGGAAAGATAAAGATTGATCTGACAAAGTTGGAATATTCATTCAGTTCCTCCTATGTTTTCTGTTTTTACATTTTAAATTGCCTGTCTGGATACCTTTCATCACCATTGGCTATCTTGAAGGAGCAACCCTATGCTCCTGCCTCAGAAAGCAAAATGAAAAATAAAAGAACATTCAAATTGATTGCACACCAGAGAACAATAAAACTTTATCATGTTCTCACAAGATTCCCTCCTCCTATCCCTTTCAACTCAAATTTGTACAAGTTCACATAAATTTTATAGGCTCCCAAATCCCCTGCTTTTTTTCCACCTGGGTTACCCAAAGGTTAAGTACTTCCTAGCTGAGGGTCTCAGAACAAGACCCTGCACATGAATACAGACCTATTTCGTTCATGGATATCCAGATACATGTTTGAATGTACATCTTCCTGCCCACAAATATATTTGGACCACACTTGTAAAAATGTATGTGCAAAGGAATTTGTTCTTTTATTTTAAAAGACAGGTGCAAAAGCCACGTTCAGCAGCAGTTAACATTTAGAGAAATTAAAAACAAATCTGAGTGATGCAAAAGGAAAGAGGAAGCATGTAACAAGCTATTTCCATTGTCCAAGAAAATGAAACTTTTACTTATGTGGAGAGGAACCCAAATGAAACTGAAGGTAGTTACGTGAGCTGTGAAAAGCCTGGGAATTTGGGTCAGCCTGACAGGTGGCAAGAGAAGTAGGTTCAACTCCGTCTTTCTGAAAATTGATATTTTCTTCCTACGCTAGACTTTCAAAGATACTTTGATCTGCATTTTCCAATTGATTTTGTTTGCAGTTGTGTTTAATTGAGCTATTCCTTAGTTATTCATAAGCAGAGCATATCAGGAAGCGAACTGAAGGTCAAAGGCAGATGCCACTGGCTTCTAGAACCTCAGGATGGCTAGACAGATTTCTCATCCTTTCCTTACATTCCACAAATAATTAAAAACATACTTTACCTAAGACTGCATATTTTAAAAAATATTTTTTTAGTTTCAGCTACACTCACATCAGTGGAAAAATGAGGAAAAACTAAAACCCATAAAGTCCCTTCCTGACAAAACTTATATTCAGGGGAGGGAAAGAGTCATTAAGAAAATGGACAAGTATCTAATTTTATCAATTGTAAAATGCATAAATTTCAGGTTTTAAAACCTTACATGTTGAGATGCGTCTTACACCTTTTATTGACTGTTGGCTAACTGGCATGTGGGATATATAAATCTGAATATGATCTTTCACATTTTCAACAGTTACGTGGAGTTATATGAGTTTTGTCTATTGTACCACACTTGTTGAGTTTAATTGCCATGTAAAAATATCTTCTGAGAGATTAGTTTATGATGTGACATTAAGATCAAAGTTATTTTTATGCAGAAAGACATGTATAGAAAGCAGCGAGGAATACATTTAATATTTGTTCGACAAATATTCATCATTAGAAGAACAACTTGAGCTCCACACTCTCTTGCTAAGCAATAAGCTATAAATGCTTCATATGACTGAAAAAGAAGGAAGCATAAATAAACTTGTGCTTTTTTTTTTTTTTAATTTCTCAACTGAGATGTGTGCAAAAGTCAGCCAGCTAATACAGATTAAGCAATTCCTCGGAAGTCAGTGTTAAGCCCTATAATGCGAGGAAAGGGCAAGGTCAAGGTTAGATTTGACCAATAAAGATTTGCGCCCTTTTTTGAATTATTTTCTTACTTATATTGACAGGAAAAGATGTCAGCTCAGCATGGCCTTTGTCCTACATGCCAAAAGTGACAGCATTAAAACCAAAGGGACCAGAAGACAATGTGACATGATTAGTGGGCCTTGCTATGCTTCGGAGCACATCCTAGACTTTAGAGCCTGCAGTTAAACCCTGAGGGGACAGAAGCAGAAACCTGAGAGGCAAAGGGAACCACCTCAACAGCCTTTAGGGGGAGTGAGGGAGGTCAATGCAAGGAGTCTTTGAGGCTGATAATCACTAGCTTCCCATCCTCTCTTGTTCCTGAGAACTCATAGGTGTTCTGTCCAGACTCAGACTAATGCTGTAGGAGCCTTTTCATGCAGCCTCTGAGTATTTCTAGAGGGTCCCCATGGCACCATAGTGGAGCAGAAGCCATGGCTAAGTCCCTTGGTGTAGAAGAAAATTTATTCTAAGTGGTAAGAGATGGGTAGAACAGATTCATGTACATTAATTTAATGAAATAAGAAAAGCAGCCAACAAAACTTATACAACAGATATCAGTAGCTCAGAAGAAAATCCAAAAATTAATAGTAAAACATCATTTTAAGAAATAATTGTTGAAACTCTTGACTGTATAGGAGACACTGTTTATAGAAAAACAGGTATAAAAACATATTACTGTTTCTTTATGTGAAAAAAATTAGGAATGATTTAATTTATTTATTTTTGCATATATAAAGGTGAAAGATGATAGATCTATGCTTCAATAAGTCTAAAAGAGGTTTTCTACTATGATGAAGATAATTCTAAGCAAAGAAAGTCTTTTCATGGTTTAATTAGCAGTGTATCTTCTTTCTTAGTGATATAAAAAAATAGCCATGTATCTTAACAATCATTGCAACTTACCTTCGATTAGCTAGTTTATGCAAGGGGAGAATAAATGTGATTGTGAAAAACAAAGTAGGAAATGGTGAAGAGGGCATCAAGAAGAAGAGGAAAATCATGAAAAACATGCTTTATGATGAGGTGATATTTGAACAGAGACCTGTACGAAGAAAAGTGGAAGCCTTATGAATATCTGGGAGAAGAGTCTAGAAAAAAGTGGCAAAAACTGGGAAGACCCTGAAACCAGAACCAGCCTGATGGATTTGAGAAAGAGAAAGGAGGTCAGAGTGGTCCCAGGATACTGAGGAGGAAGGGAGGACCTGGGTGTTGAGGTTTGAGATTTTGGCAGTGGCCAGATCATGTTCAGGGTGGGTCATGGATACTACTTTGGCTCTTACTTTGAGTAAGGGGGGAAGTCTTTGGAGAATTTTGAGGATAAGAATAACATGCTATGACTCATGTCATAAAAATATCATCCTGGCTCACCCAGCTGTGGGATATAAAAATGTGATTTCATAGAAGATGACAGTAAAGTGGTGGTTCCCAGAGGCTGGGGAACATAGAAGGAGGGGGAT
The DNA here is from genome assembly GCA_004024805.1 of Geosciurus inauris. Classification (NCBI taxonomy): domain Eukaryota; kingdom Metazoa; phylum Chordata; class Mammalia; order Rodentia; family Sciuridae; genus Geosciurus; species Geosciurus inauris. Next base: position 73,945 of record PVHX01000680.1, read on the forward strand.
GATCGACAGGGTACTAAGCCACAGATAGATATGAACCAGAAGTTCTGGTGTGTGGGTGCAAGTAGGGTGTCTACAGATAACAGTAATGTACTGTACATTTCAAAAAACTAGAAGAAAGTATTTTAAATGTCTTCACCATCAACAAATAACAAGTGTTTGAGGAGATGTGTTTAACCCGATATGAACATTACGCAATATATGCATTTATCAAAATATCATGCTTCCTCAGTAGTAGATGCAATTTCAAAGATTTACACACCAGTGGGACATGAAGGCATGAACTTAATTTGAAATTTTTGAAATATTTCATCAATAATAGAGGGGAAGAGAAGAAATTAAAATGTGAATGATAAATAAACTTGAAGGATAAACAGCTTGTACTGAGTTTGAAGTGTATCAGATTAGCTATCCAAGGAGCTAATTCTAATTGAAAATTGAATATAAATATTGGTGGTCAAGAAAGGGAGCCTGGGAACAAGATATTAATTTGGAAGTTACTATATTCTTTTATCCCTTATATTCTGAATTGTATTCTTTAGGAAAGTTTCCTATATCTATTTCTAGCTTGAATTATGGCCCCCAAATCCGTGCTCACCCTTAGAGAGAGGAGGATTTGTATAGCACCCAGGTAAAGTACCTGCCGATCCTGGTTGCTGGACATTCTGCTTATCAGGCCATCTGCTCTCTGGACCTGTATTTCCTTCTTTCTCTAATTCTAAGGTTACTCACTCTGTGATCGGTTTATTCCCTGAAGGGCCCAGTGCTAATCTAGCATTTGAGTTTAAAAACAGACCTGTTTTGTTTGGTAAAAGAGAATCACACTGCCCTTACAATATTGTGAAAAATATATATATATTTTAAAATCTATCCCCATCTCACTTACATCTCCAACATAACCACTTACAGAAAACATTGCCAGTGTTGGAGTGATCAGAACCAAAGGGCCTCAGCACCAAACTGTCTGTAGAAATATATGACACTCATCACACCTTCAGGTCTCTTGTCAAGAAAAGGAGGGAAATATGGGGGAAAAAAGTGAAATCTACATATCATTTTCATTATTATCAACAATATCCATGATATACAAGTGACTAGCAGAAACGTTTCTTGTTAAAATGATAGGAATTTTTTTTTTTTTTAGATTATATATAAAAGAATACCATGGTGAAAAGTGCAATTATGTTTTTGGTTTTCATTTGCTTGGAATGAGTGAGTGCTTGTGTTTCTAGTTAAAACCATCCCTTGAATCAGCAATTCTTAAAATTCCCTGGAGAAAGAATGAAAATACGAAAAGTCATTTTCATTATGCAGTGTCCTGTTCTTATATCATCAGGTAACTTTGATATAAATGTTAGTTTTGGGGATTATAGAACAAAAGCATCATATTCAAATGAATTCCTGTAATATTAAAAACAGATAGAGACTAATGTACCAGGAATTTTTGCTCTTGCTATTCATTTGAAGTTCTAGTCTGCCCTCATAAATCAAAAACTCACCCAAATGATATTTTCAGTATGTGCAAATGCGGATATGAACACTCCTGCTCGTCAATTGAGCAGATTTTCTAAGAACTGACCATCACAATTGGTACATTATCTTATATTGGAAATACAGTAGATGATTGAAAATCACAACTAAAGTTTTTCTAACAGGGATTACATCAATTTTTAAAACTTAGCCACAGTTTTCTTCCTGTTTAATTTTACCTAGCGACAAATACCATGATCTCTTATTTTCTAAAAATTTTCAGAATTTTTTTAAGGGAGAATTTTTTAAATTTTTTTTAATGGTTTTAAGAGAGTATTAAGTCACAGAAACAAAAGAACTGGTCATGTTTGATTTCTTAAGTTTGGGGATGGTATGTTGATATCTACCATATTCTTCCCTGTACTTTGGAGGCTAGAATCCTTCATAATTATAAAAACATATGCTAACAGTTGAATCATTCAAAGAAAATTAAGCATATAAATAAATATAGTGTTTTGCTCATGTTAGTGTCCACAAATTTGTCCACATATGACATGGCTACCTTTTAATTCCCAATTAATTTTTAAATTCAGACTTTTTATGTAATATTGACAAAGCTCAGAAAACCCAACAATTTTAACATGGGAAGGTGTTTGATTTTTCAAAGTTGGTTAGAGATGCTAAAATTGGTGTTTTCTTGTAATTTAATTGTTTCACCTTACTGATACACAGTCAATAAGAGCAAAATATAATTTAAGGGAAATTGTGGCATGATGTAGTGAGAACATCTATAAATTCACATTTTCTAAAAAGTACAGAAAATGCAGTACATATTGTCAAAATAAATTTTTTTCTGTCTCTGGAAATTAATCACAGGTTTTCAGCCCTCTAAAGAGCTTTATTTATTTTTTCTTAAAGGTGCACAATCTTGTGGAGAATTTCAGGGTCAGTGGCATTTTATTTGGGCTACTCCCATTCTCCTCTTTCTAGTCTCCATCACCTTGGATACCCTCAGTTTCACACCCTGAGCAGATATAGAAGCCAGCAGCTTTGTAGCCACTAGAATGGGACTGTCCTTCCTTAATGGATGTACCTCACAATGTTTTCACTATTCTGTCTCTATTTCAGACACCGGGAAAAAACCCATTTGGGAACATTGTCATTATTTGACCTTATTGTTCCACAAGAAAAGTCCCATTTCCAGGATATTTCATTAAAAAAATCAGCAATCACTATTTAACATTGCAGCATCCAGAGCTGCAATACCAGTGGGAGGAAAAACAAGAAACTGACCCAAGAAGAAAGTGAATATAAGATAAAATAAGTAAGGAGAATAAATTAGAAATTAAAAACTCTCAGGATAGCATTTAATTTAAAACATGAATTGTTTATTTCTGTAATTTCCCATTTAATGTTTTTAGACCACTGATAATAGAAACAACAAAAATTTATTTTGCTGCTGATGAGAGCAAAATAATAGCATGTCATTTCTAAGATAAGATCACCAAGACTGGCTTCTCCTTGGCTTGCTTTTGGGGAGGCTAGCTGCCATGTTGCTAGCTGTCTATGGAGAGATGCATGTGCCCAAGAGCTGAGGGAAGCCTCTGGTCAACAGCCAGTGAGGACAGTGGTCAATAGTCCAGTCCCCACAGTCAGCTGAATCCTTCCAACAGCCATCTGAGAGCTTGGAAGCAGATCCTCCCCAGTCCAGCTGTTAAGTGGAACTGCAGCCCTGAATGACAGGTTGGTTGAAGCTTTGTAGGAGACCTTGAGCCACAAGCACCTAGCTAAGCCATCTTTAGATGGCTTGCCCCCCAAAACAGTGAAAATAAAGGTTAATTTTAAGCTATTTGTTCTCAAAAACTTCTCACAAAGAATTGGCCAGACACAAGAAAATTTCACTGCTAAACATGCAAAAAAGAAATTAATGTGAGTCTTCTCAAAACTCTGCAAAAATAGCATAGGAAGAGATACACTCAGTTTATTCTCTACTGGTACCTTTTTCTTGATACCCAAACCAGATATACGTAGACATCACAGGAAAGAAAAAAAGATCAATTTAAGAATCTTTTCTTTATGAATGTATTCTTTATGAATCTTTTCTTTATGAATGTAAATACAGAATTTTCAAAATTACAAAACTTTTTTCACAAAATACCCTAAAAAAAAGTTGGAAGGGCAAACTTCCAAAAGGGGAAAATATACACAAGTCATGTATCTAAAAGAGGATTCATATCTGGAATATGTAAAGAACTCTACAGTTTCAACAGCAAAAATCCCCAGATATTTCAATTAAAAAATGGGCAATAAGCATGAGCAGACGTTTCCTCTAAGAGGATATAGAGATAGAAAATACACAGATGAGAAGATGCTCAACATAATTAGCCACTATAGAAATTCAACATAAAACCATAATGAGTTATCACTTCACATCTACATAAGACTAAAATAATAATAAAAAGTGACCTTCAAACGATAAAAAATAATCACGAGAAACTGGATGGTTTTTATATTGCTTATGAGAATGTAACATGGTACCGGCAGTCTGAAAAACATTTGGAAATTAAAAAAAAAAAAAGAAACAGCCTAAAGTTTCAATTGTCTTTCAGTCTTTCAATTTCACTCCTGAGCATTTCTTCCAAAGAAATAAAATTCATTTTCACATGACAACCTGTATATGAATGTTTATAGCAGTTTTCCTCATAATATCCCCAAACTGGAAACACTCAGATGTCCTTCAAAAAGCAAATGGGTAAACAACTGTGGAAAACCCATCTTATGGATGACTTCTTAGTAAGAAAAAGTATTGTACCATGTAATAACCTGCATGAATCTCCAGACATACTGTATGATTTTACTTCTAGAACATTCTTGAAATAACAAGATTACAGAAATGGAGAACAGTTAGAAGTTGCCAGGCATAGGAGATAGGGATGGGTTGAGGGAGGAGGTGATGACTTTCTATAGAAGAGTATGGATAATGGTCCTTGCATGACAGAGCTGTTCAGAATATTATCTGTATCAATATCAACGTAAGGATATTGATATTGTACACCATATTTGTAAGACATTAGCATTGAGGGGAACTAGGTATAGGGCATACCTGTATATTATTTCTTACATCAGAATGTAAAATTTCTAATTAAAAATAATTCATCATAATCAATTGGGATTTTTCCTAAGAATACAAAGTTTAACATTTGAAAAGCATTTAGTGTACAGTTGGTCATCACACTAATACCTCTCAAATGTGTTCATGTCCTGATCCATGGAAGCTGTGAGTGTGGGTTACAATGCAAACAGGAATCCAGATAGTAGGACCTTGAGGTGAAGTGCCTAGTCTAGATTATCTGGATAGGTCTGATGTAATCATGAGGCTCCTTACAAGTAAGAGAGGGAGAAATGTATACATAAACAGGGTAGATTTAAGGATCACAACAATTCTTGGTTATGGTCAATTGATATTTTATTTTTATGATTTTTTAGTGCATTATACTTATGCATAATTGTTCAATCAATTTTTGAAATGTTTCCATGAAATTTTAATAAGGAAAAAAGAGAAAAGGATTGTTTCAAATAAGTGATTTGGAGAAAACTGGATATCCATATGCAAAAAACAAAAACAAAACAATGTAAAAGTTCCCCAGCATTTAAATTTGTCTCTTGTAGCATTAAAAAAAGTTACTCAAAAGAATCATCAATCTAGGGGCTGGGATTGTAGCTCAGCGGTAGAGCGCTTGCCTTGCATGCGTGAGGCCCTGGGTTCGATCCTCAGCACCACATATAAATAATAAATGAATAAAATAAAGATCCGTCAACAACTAAAAAAATTAAAAAAAAAAAGAAGAATCATCAATCTAAATGTAGAATCTAAAATTACAAATTCATCAGAAGAAAACAGAAGAAACAGACATGATTCTGATTAGGAAATGCTTTCCTAGGCATGATAACTGAACTAGAAGAACTGAGAAAGTCCATATTAATTGAATTTCATTACATTTGGGAATTTTCATGTTTTAAGAGAGACCATAAATAAAGTGAAAAAGATAAGCAATAGTGTAGGAAAAATCATTTGTAAACCATATACCTGAAAAAAGACTTTACTCTAGATAAAAAAAATATAAAAAGACAAATAAAAATATAAAAAAAATATAAAAAGACAAATAACTGCTGAAAATTGGGCAAAATATTTGAAAAGAAAGTTATCTAAAGAGAATATGCAAAAGGATAATAAATACATAAAATGAAAATTAACACCATTGGTCCTTGAGTAAATGTAAATTAAATCCACAAAGAGAACGTTTCATACTTACCAGAATTGATGTAATCCAAATAGTAGACTACCACAAGAATTTGTAAGGATGTGGAGAAACAGGAACTATTAAACATTGCTAAGGAGATTGTAAAATATTCTCCAAACAAGTTGGCATTTACTCAAAACAAAAATAAAACAATGTAAAAATTCCCCAGCATTTAAATTTGTTTAAAACTCAAAGTTTTAAATGCATAATTAAACTGATTCTCCTGTTGCACTCCTAGAAAAGGAAGAGAAATAAAAACATATTTCCACAAAAAAACATAGCAATGCTATTAGTAAGAGTTTAAAAATGGAATCAACTCAAATGTTGCCAAAGTAATATATAGATAATACAAGCTTGCTATGTTCATACAATGGAATGTTATTCAGAAATGAACGAAATATTGATACAAACTACAACTTGGATGAATAATATGTTAAGTGACAGAAGGAGTTATAAAATATTACATGATGTATAATTTCATTTGTTTGAAAAGCCCAGAAATTGCCTAACTCTGTGATAATTATGAGGGCAAACAAGAACTCCCTATAAAAAATTCAAAATTAAGATCTGAAAAAACATAGCTGTAGGGTACTCTATGGAGGCCTAGTATAAATCTATCTTATTCAGAAAGTTATTTGCATATATAGAGTTGTGTGCACACTCAGAAAAGACCTTCTGTGGCATGAATCATTTACCTCTTTCCAACCTGTGTCCTTGCACAAGGAGGAAATGAAGACTGAAGCGGACATTTAAACTGTCAGAACTGATGGATGATTACCCTGACATGGAGCCTCTGGGCAAGAGTAGGGAACTTATAAGATCCAGTTACTTAAGGAATTTTTGACCCATCACCTGACTACTAAGACAACCAAGCTAAGACTTCAAAAGCTTCATACTACACAGACAATGACTTCATAGAATGGTCTAGAAAAATTATGAAATAAACTGTGATTAATAAAAACAATACGGAAAGGATGATAGCTGTTTTCTAAAGTTGCTACATGGTATTATCTAAAATATCCAGTTTTCAACCAAATTGTGAAAGATGTAAAGAAACAGGAAAGACTGCGCAGGAAGAGGAAAATAAAGCCAATGAATATGGCCTTCAAGGAGACCAAAATGTTGGAAGTCCAAGGTAAAGAATTTAAATTAGCTATTATCAATATGTTGAAAGTAATAAAAGGCAATGTCTGAAAACCTTGAAGAACACTAGGTTAGTGATGAATCATATTTTAGTCAGCTTTTTCACTGTTGTGACTAAAAGACTTGACCAGAAAAAATATAGAAGTTTATTTGGAGGCTCATGGTTTCAGAGGTCTTGGTCCGTAGACAGCAGGCTCCATTTCCTGAGGCTCCAGGTGAGGACAGACATCATGGCGGAAGAGTGTGGCAGAGGAATGCACCTCAAGTAACCATCAGAGAGCAGAGAGAGACTCCACTAGCCATATACAAATACATACCCCAAAGGCTTGCCCCAATGACCCACCTCCTCCAGTCACACCCTGTCTGTCTTCAGTCACACTCAGTTGATCCCATCAAGAGATTGATTCACTGATTGAGTTAAGTGTTTCATAACTAATTATTTATCCTCTGAACTTTCCTGCATTGTCTCACACGTGAACGTTTGGGAGACACCTTACAGCCATACCATAACAAGTCACAAAATGGAGAATAGTAGGGAAGAGGTAGAAAATATTCTTTAAAAATAGCCAAACAAAAATTTTGAAGATGAGATGTATAATGTTACAAATTTGAAAATTCACTAGAGGGGCTTAACACCAGCTTGGAATTGACAGAATCATCAAACTAGAAAAATCTACACCGATTCACTATTTCTTCTGTTGCTTAAGAAAATTAAAAATGAACTGAGCTTCAGAGAACTGTGGGTCTCCATCAAATACACCAGATGTAACATATGCATAATATTAATCCCAGAAAAAGAGGAGAGAGAAGAAACAAGACGAATTATTGGAAGTAGTATCAGTAACCAGTAAGTAAATTAACAAATTGAGAATTTCATACAAAAAAAGCCCATGCCCGGATGGGTCCACTGGTGAACTTTTAGTGAACATTTAAAGAAAAATTAATGCCAACATGCATGAACATTCCCCCCAAAATTGGGAAGAAAACTTCCAATTCTATGTGGTCAGTGCTATCCTGATGCTAATTAAAATATATCACAAGACAAGAAAGCAAATATCTCTAGTGAATGTCAACAGAAAAACCTTATGGAGAATAACAGGACAGAGATATCCTCTCTTCCACTTGTATTTAATAGAGATTTGGAGGTTGCCCCTAAGAAGGCAGATTGATAAGTCCTGAACCCTGTTTTGACTAGTCATGCCACATATATCACTAATTCCATGGAGCTGCTGGAACAAGTTCCCACACAATGGTGGCTTATTATAAAATGAATTGTTCTCTTACATTTAGGAGACCAGGAATCTGAAATCACTATCACTTGGTCCAAATAAAGGGGTCTGCAGGGTTGTGCTTTTTCCTGGACAGAGAATTTATTGTTTTTCCTCTTCTAGCTTCTGCTTGCGGTAGCTAGCAGAAAGATGTAAAGAAACAGGAAAGACTGCACAGGAAGAGGAAAGATGTAAAGAAACAGGAAAGAAAAAAAAAAAAAAACAGAAAACAGAAAAAAAAGAAAACCAGAAAACCTTTTGCTTGCGGTCATACAGATCCATTTCCTTCCTCTGAATTCCCATTGACTGTTTCTCTTTCTTTTCCTTCTGGTTGAATCAAATCTCTCTCTTATAAGGATACTTATTATTTATTAAGGACCCATGTGGCTCATCCAGGATAATTTGGCTATTCCAGGATTCTGTCTTTAATCATATCAACAAAGCATTTTTATTTTGAGGGCAACACAGTTCCCAAAGACTAGAAATAGATATCTATGGGAAACTATTATTCAATTTACTATATACATTCAAGGATTTAGAAGGAACAGGACAAGCCCCAAGCCCATTCTGAAAGCAGTTTGAGGGTAGGAAAGGTGTTTCTGATTTTATTAGGGATGGGACTAGTTTGAGGTTTTCTGTACAAGCCAGTTTGTGTGTGTGTGTGTGTGTGTGTGTGTGTGTGTGTGTGCGCGCGCACGTGCGTGCACACATGTGCTAAAAACAAACAAACAAAACACATCTGGACTTTCTATATGGGTTTAAACAAATGTAGGACAAAATGAAACAAATGTGACAACTTGTGAGCTGTCAGTTGTCAAACATGGACAATGGAGTTCAAATTAATTAAAATAAAGTTTGGAAGGTCTAGTCAGCAAAATCAAGAAAAACAAAACAAAGAAAAAAGAGAGAAAAGACATTCAGAACAGAAAGAAGTAAAATTGTATTCATTGATAGATGATTTAATTTTGTACGCAGAAAATCCTTAGGAATTCAACTGCCACTAAAACAAAAACTTAGAACTAATACAGCTTGTAACCAAGGTTATAAGAAATAAGGTCAGCATACAAAATCAATTGTAATTTTATACATAAAAAGGGTCTTTTCCAAAAATAAAAGTAAATATCCAGTTCTACTTATGACAGCATAAGAATATTGAAATACTTAGTAGTACACATAACGAAATATATAAAACTTATAAATTGACCATCACAAAACTTTAGAGAGACATTTCATGATCACATGTTGGAAGTCTCAGTTTATGGTAAGAAGACAATTACTCTTAATATGATGTATGGGTTTAATGCAATCCCTTTCTATATTGCAGCAGGTTTTTTGTTTTCCTCTAGATATTATTAAACAAGTCTTGGCATAGTAGCTCATTCCTGTAATTCCATCTACTCAGGAGGCTGAGGCAGGATGATTGTAAATTCCAGGCCAGTCTTCACAACTTACCAAATCCCGTCTCAAAATTTAAAAATCAAAAAGAGTTGTTGATGTAGCCCAGTGGCATAGCACCTCTAGGCTTGATTCCTAGTATCAAAATAAATAAATAAGTAAAATAAAATGAAAGAGAGAGAGAGAGATGGGGAGTGGGGTGGGGAAGAAATTGACAACAAATCCTAAAACTTACATGGAAATGCAAAACATCTAGAATGTAATTAAATCAATTTTAAAAATAAGAAAATAAGAACTAAGATAATGTACGTTCTGATTTCAAAATTTATTATAAATTTATAGTTATTAAGACAATGTTGTAGTGGCATAGACTGATTGATTAGATAGGTAGGTAGGTAAGTAGATACATATAAAGGAAACATATTGATAGCATGGTCCATACAATTAAAAATTAAAAATTGGACTGAGAATTTTAAAATTCTGCACTTTAAAAGATATCATAAAGAAAATGAAAACAGACAAAAGACTGTTAAAAAATCTGAACAAGACATTTTCAATATAAGATATGTATCCTCAGGTTACAAAGACCCTTTACAATGCAATAATGAAAAACCAACCAGTCAAAAAAGTGAGTAAAAAAATTGAATTGACATTTCATCAAAGACATGCAAAAATTAATAAGCACATGAAAAGATGTTCAATATCATCATCAGTCGCCAGGAGAATACAAAGAAAATCAACACTGCGATCTCACTATGCACACATTAGAAAGGCTAAAACCCAAAACACTGACCACTCTGAATGCTGAGAGGGTTATGGAGCAACAGGAGCTCTCGTTCACTGCTGGTAAGGATGCAAATACTTCAGTGATTTTGGAGGATAGTTTAACAATTTTTAACAAAACTAAATTTATTCTTACCAGGGGGTCTAGTAATCATGCTCCTTGGCATTTACCTAAAAGAGTAGAAAATTTTGTCCACATAAAAACCTAGGTAAAAATGTTTATAATGGTCATATTCATAATTGCAGAATTTGGAACTAATTAAAATGTTCTTCAATAAGGAAAGGAACACAGAAATCAAGGTACATCCATTTACTGCCCTCAAGAATGGAGAAACAGGCAAGTCAGCTGAAATTCATAGCTTCCTGAAGCAGAAATGCACAGTTAAAGATCAGCATAAGGATCAATGCCAGGGTAGGACAAATGACACTGTAATTGAATAAGTGCTGGGGGGTCAGTGTGAACATATCTGAGAGTTGAGACGTCCAAAGGTGTTGCTCCATGTGAATCCTGAATGTGTCCCAAAGGCATGTTAAACATGTGGTTCCCAGGTTGGTGCTATCGGGAGTGGTAGAACCTCTGGGAGGTGGGGCTAGCAGAAGTACTTAGCAATTAAGGGGTGTGTCTTCTAAGGGGTTGTGAGAATCTGTACCCTTCTTCTTGTTCTTCTGTTTCTTGGCCATGAAGTGAGTGTTTTTGCCCCACTGCATTCCAGCCATGATGAGCTGCCTTGCTACAGGCCCAAAATGATGAGGCCAATTGATCATGGCCTGAAACCACCAAAACTCTCAGCCAAAATGACCTTTTCTCTTTATAAGTTAATTACCTCAAGTATTTTACTTTAATAACAGAAAGCTGACTAAGACAGGTATGCGATTACCAAAGGATCCCTCTCATGTTTGTGAATTCTACCACTATGAACTTCAACAAATTTTCACAGTGAATATTAGAGAAAATTAGCTTCTAAAGGAATAAGAAGAAAATGAGTGTTTGGAAACACATGATAGCATTCTATTCTCAAGAATGAGTTCTGACCTTGGAAGAGACTACTTTACCAGGCATGAACCTGCTGGGACTTATCAGAGACTAATCTATGTGGAGGGATGGAAGTACACAACTCCTCCTAGCTCTAAACTTCCACATGAGGGAAGAGAACTGGCAACTCCCAGGCCTCTGAAGCCATCTTTTCATCCTGGAGGATGGTGGGCAGGGGAATCACTTGTGAAGTTCATAGTCCAGGGGCACAGGCTCACTGAAAGGCTGAGTGTTTTCTACAAGTCCTTGAAATGCTTCCCCTTCCCTCAATCTTTGTTACACACCACTAACAGCTCTTTACCAGAGTTCACTTAAAACATCATGTTTAGAATTTTTTTAAAATTAAGATATGTAAGGAGATCAGTTTCAAGATGGCGGCCTAGGGGCTGGGGCTATGGCTCAGCGGTTGAGCGCTTGCCTCGCATACGTGAGGCACTGGGTTCGATCCTCAGCACCACATAAAATAAATAAAGATATTGTGTTCATCTACAACTAAACAAAATATTTTAAAAAAAAAAAGATGGTAGCCTAGATGGACGTGGAATTCCTAATCTCTCCAAGACTGGGGTTTAAAGTGATGGAAACATTGTTTCTCAGCGAGTTTTTAGAGGACACCTGATAGCTGCCTCCACACAGGAACTCCGCTCGTGAGATCGCAGGGTCACCAGGCCCCAGCGTTTGCACAGGACCCCAGCCGTGCACTCTGGAGCAGGCCTCTGACTGGTTGCCCTACAGAACCTGTTCCTGCACAGGATCTCCGGCTCCAGCACCCACACACCCCATAGGACCCCGGTTGACCACCCACAGAGGACCCCTAGCGTTGCTCCCCCACAGGACCCTTGGCTGCTGCTCTTGTGTGGATCTCCATCTACCAGGGCAGAACTTCCCTGTTCACCTACATATGGGGACATGGGACAGGATCTGGAGACAAACTTTTACTTTTGCACAGCACACCACAGAGCTGCATCCGCGAACATGTCACCCAACACCACCGCTGGGCTGGCCCTTCACCCTATCTCTGAAGCGGCCGGCTTCTTTGTGAGACTCTGGTTTCACCATCTTTGACCTGAGTGGGCAGATACCAGTAAGCAACAGACAACTCCACCTACTGGAGAAGGGAAGCAATCCTGTTTATTTATATTGAGATATTTTATTTATTATTTGTTCTTCTATTCCTTTTTAAAATTTTTTTTTCTCTTTCTTCCTTCCCTTTTCTTGTTTTCTCTCTCTCACTACTTTCCCGCCCTCACATCCCCAACATTTGTGAAACCAAGTATTTTTTATACAGTAGGCTACTGTGGACCAGGATATCTAATTAGTATACTACAATTGTATTATATAGTCTCACAACTTCCACCTTTACATGTTTTATTTTTATTAATGTTTATGTCTCCTCTTTAATTGTACTCTATTTTCTACCTACTTACTGGTCTTCCCCAAATCTCTTTCTCTCTTTTCTACTAATAGCCAACTTCTTTTGGATTCCTCTTTCATGCTTTCTAGGATCTAATAACTATATCCTCACTTCCTACCTCCCTAACATCTCATCATACATCCCACCCCCAGTTCTCTCTAGCCCAACCAGCAGAAACTGTAGACCCTTGTGCAACCTATTGTTTATATAGTAGATGCTAATTGAACTCATAATGTCTGTATATTGTGACAAAGCTGTAAATGTATTTAGGAGTTATTAACAGCTACTTGGTTTAAAACTATATATTGTTTGTATTGAGATCTGTCAATATTGGTCTCCCCCAAGAGGTATTGGAACCCTGTAGGGAATTTATAAACCTATAGGATAAAAATTTAACACCTCAGATCTTCAGTGCTAGAAGGGAAGACACACAAACAACATGAAAAAAAACAAGGAAAAAAAGTGCCTCAAACAAACCAAGATTCTACAGTATTAGAATCCCTGGTCAGCACAGCAGAAGAAATGTCGGAGAAGGAGTTCAGGATGAACATAATTAAAATGTTCTGTGAATTAAAGAATAATATAATAGATCAAACCCAGACAACAAAAGATCATTTTGATAAAGATCTACGTAGGTAAATACAGGAAGCAAAAGATTACTTCAATAAAGTGATAGAGATTCTGAAAAAGAACCAAACAAAAATCCTCAAAATGAAAGAAACAATAAATAAAATTAAAAACTCAGAAAACATCACCAACAGTTTAGATCACTTGGAAGACAGAACATCAGACAATAAAGACAAAATATTTAATCTTGAAAATAGAGTTGACCACACAGTGAAGATGGTAAGAAACCATGAACGGAACAACCAAGAATTATAGGATAACATGAAAAGACAAAATTGAAGAATTATTGGGATAGAGGAAGGCATAGAATTTCAAATCAAAGGAATGGACAATCTATTCATTGAAATAGCATCAGAAAAATTTCCACACATGAACCAATTGGATAATCAAATACAAGAGGCTTATAGGACACAAAATGTACAAAATCACAACAGATCTACACCAAGGCACATCATAATGAAAATGCCTAGTATTCAGAATAAGGAGAGAATCTTAAAAACCACAAGAGAAAGGAATCAGAAATCATATAGGGGGAAACCAATTAGGATCTCTGCAGACTTCTCAACCCAGACCCTTAAAGCTAGAAGAGCTTGGAACAACATATACCAAGCTCTGAAAGCAGATGAATGCCAACCAAGAATCTTATATCCAGCAAAATTAAGTTTTAAATTTGATGATGAAATAAAAACCTTGCAAGATAAACAAAAATTAAAAGAATTTACAGCAAGAAAGCCTGCACTACAGAACATTCTTGGCAAAATATTCCATGAGGAGGAAATGAAAAGGAACAATGAAAACCTGCAAAGGGAGGAACTACACTAAAGGAAAGGCCAATCAAAGGAGAAACCACGTCAAGTTTAAAACTAAAAATAAACCAAAATATCTGGGAATACAAACCACATCTCAATAATAACAATGAATGCCAATGGCCTAAACTCAGCAATTAAAAGACATAGACTGGCAGATTGGATTAAAAAAAATACATAACAGTATGCTCCTTCCAAGAGACTCATCTCATAGAAAGAGACACTCATAGATTGAAGGTGAAAGGATGGAAAAAAATGTATCATTCACATGGACTATGTAAAAAAGCAGGGGTTTCCATCCTCATATCAGATAAAGTGGACTTCAAACCAAAGTTAGTGAAAAGAGATAAAGAAGGTCATTTCATAATGCTTAAGGGAATCATACAACAAGACATAACAATCTTAAATATCTCTGCCCCAAACAATGGGGCCATCATGTATGTCAAACAAACCATTCTCAACTACAAGAATCAAATAGACCACAACACAATAGTACTGGGTGACTTTAACACACTTCTCTCACCACTGTAGACATCTTCCAAACAAAAACTAAACAAAGAATCTACAAAACTCAATAGAATAATCAATATCTAGACTTAATGTACATCGAATATTCCATCCTTCAACAAGTAAATACACATTTTTTTCTCAGCAGAACATGGATCCTTCTCCAAAATAGATCATATACTATACCACAAAACTAGTCTGAGAAAATACAAAAAAAAAAAAAGAAATACTATCCTGCATTCTCTCTGACTGTAATGGAATGAAATTAGAAATTAATGACAGTTTAAAAAAAAAGAAGCTACTCCAACACCTGAAGACTCAATAATATGCTATTGAATGAGGCATTGGTAACAGAAGACATCAGGGAGGAGATAAAAGAAATCTTAGAGGTAAATGAGAACCATGATACAACATATCAGGATCTCTGGGACACTATGAAGGCAGTGCTAAGAAGAAAGTTCATTGCATTAAGCTCATTTATTCAAAGAAGAAAAAGTCAACAAATCAATGACTTGACACTATATCTCACAGTCCTAGAAAAAGAGGAACAAACCAAAATCCAAAAGAAATACAATACAGGAAATAATTAGAGTCAGGGCTAAAATCAATGAAATTGAAACAAAGGAAACAATTCAAAAAATTGACAAAACAAAAAGCTGTTTTTTTGAAAAACTAAACAAAATTGACAAACCCTTAGCCACCCTAAAAAAAGGAGAGAGAAAATCCAAATTACTAAAATTTGTGATGAAAAAGGGAATGTCATGACAGACTGCTGAAATACAGAGGATAATTAGAAATTATTTTGAAAATCTATACTCCAGTAAAATAAAAAACCCTGAAGACACAGACAAATTTCTAGAGACATATGACCTACCCAAACTGAACCAGGAGGACATCCATGACTTAAACAGATCAATTATAAGCAAGGAGATAAGAGATGCCATCAACCAAGAAAAGCCTTGGACCAGATGAATTGTCAGCCGAGTTCTACAAGACCTACAATGAAGAACTAACTCCAATACTCCTCAAACTATTTCATGAAGTAGAAAAGGAAGAAACCCTTCCAAACTCATTCTATGAGGCGTGTATCACCCTAATATCAAAACCAGACAGAGACACATCAGAAAGGGAAAATTTCAGACCAATATCCCTGATAAACAGATGCAAAAATTCTGGCAAATCACATACAAAAGCATATAAAAAATAGTGCACCATGATCAAGTGGGGTTCATTCCAGGTATGTAAGGTTGGTTCAAATATGGAAATCAAAAAACATAATCCATCACATCAATAGACTTAAAGATAAGAATCACATGGTTTTATCAATTAATGCAGAGAAAGCATTTGACAAAATACAGCATGCTTTTATGCTTAAAACACTAGAAAAACTGGGGATAGTAGGAAAATACTTCAACATTGTTAAAGCAATCTACCTAAGGCCAACATCATCCTAAATGGAGAAAAATTGGAAGCATTTCCTCTAAAAACTGGAACAAGACAGGGATGCCCTCTTTCACCACTCTTATTCAACATAGTCCTTGAAAGTCTAGCCAGAGCAATTAGACAGATGAAAGAAATTAAAAGGATGCAAATAGGAAAAGAAGAACTCAAACTATCATTATTTGCAGATGACATGATATTATACTTGGAGGATCCAAAAAATTCCACTAGAAAACTTCTAGAATTAATAAATGAATTCAGCAAAATTTCAGGATATAAAATCAACACCCATAAATCAAATGTATTTCTATACATCAGCAATGAATCCTCTGAAAGAGAAATCAAGAAAACTACTCCATTCACAATAGCCTCAAAAACAAAACAACAACAACAACAAAAACAACTTGGGAATCAATCTAAGAACAGTGAAAGACCTCTACAATGAAAACTACAGGGCACTAAAGAAACAAATTGAATAAGATCTTAGAAGATGGAAAGATCTCCCATGCTCTTGGATAGGCAGAATCAATATTGTCCACATGGCCATACTACCCAAAGCGATATACTGATTCAATGCAATCTCAATTAAAATCCCAAAGTCATTCCTTATAGAAATATAAAAGACAATGATGAAATTTATTTGGAAAAAAAGAGACACAGAATAGTCAAAGCAATCGTCAGTAAGAAGAGTGAAGCAGAAGGCATCACAATACCAGACCTTAAACTATACTACAAAGCTATAGTAACAAACACAGCATGGTATTGGCACCAAAATTGACATGCAGACCAATGGTTCAGAATAGAAGACACAGAGATTAACCCACATAAATAAAGTTATCTCATACTAGATAATGGTGCCAAATGCATAATCTGGAGAAAAGATAGCCTCTTCAACAAATGGTGCTGGGAAAACTGGAAATCCCTATGCAGCAAAATGAAACTAAACCTTTATCTCTCACCATGCACAAAACTCAACTCAAAGTGGACCAAAGACCTAGGAATTAGACCAGAGACCCTGTACCTAATAGAGGAGAAAGTAGGCCTACATATTCATCATATTGGATTAGGACCTTACTTCCTTAACAAGACTCCTAAAGCACAAGAAATAAAAGCAAGAATCAATAAATGGGACAGATTTAAACCAAAAAGCTGCTTCTCAGCAAAAGAAATAATCAATGAGGGGAACAGACAGCCTACATCCTGGGAACAAATTTTTGCCACATGCACATCAGATAGAGCACTGATCTCCAGGATATACATAGAACTCAAAAAACTTAACACCAAAAAAACAAACAACCTAATAAATAAATGGGCTAAGGAGCTGAACAGACACTTCTCAGAAGAAGATATACAATCGAGCAATAGACATATGAAAAATGTTCAACATTTCTAGCAATTAGAGAAACGCAAATTAAAACTACTCTAAGATTTCATCTCACACCAATCAGAATGGCAGTTCTCCAAAATACAAGCAACAATAAATGCTGGCGAGGATGTGGTGAAAAAGGCACACTCAAACTTTGCTGGTGGGACTGCCAATTGGTGCAACCTATCTGGAAAGCAGTATGGAGATGACTAAAAAAACTTGGAATGGAACAACCATTTGACACAGCTATCCCATTCCTTGGTCTATACCCTAAAATCTTAAAAACAGTATACTACAGTAATGCAGCCACTTCAATGTTTATAGCAGCAAAATTCACAACAGCTAAACTGTGGAAGCAAATTAGATGTCCTTTAATCGATGAATGGACAAAGAAACTGTGGTATATATACACAATGGAATATTACTCAGCAATAAAAGAATAAAATTATGGCATTTGCAGGTAAATGGATAGAACTGGAGAACATCATGGTAAGTGAAGTAAGCCAATCCCCAAAAACCAAAGGCCGAATGTTCTGTCTGGTAAGTGGATGCTTACCATCTACTTATGGATACATAAGGGAGATGGAGGTGGGGAGCGTGGGAGAAATGGAAGAACTTTGGATGGGACAGGAGGATGTGGGGGAAGGGAGAGGAAATGGAAGTAGCAAAAATGGTGGAATGAGATGGACATCACTAACCTAGGTACATGTATGAAGACAGGAATGGTGTGACTCTATCTGGTTTGCAACCAGAGAGATGGGAAATTGAACTCTATATATGTACTATGACTTGAAATGCAATCAAAATAAATAAATAAAAAAATTTTAAAAAGTCAGCCAGGCGCCATGGCGCATATCTGTAATCCCAGCACTTAGGGAGGCCGAGACAGGAGAATTGCAAGTTCAAAGCCAGCCTCAGCAACGGCGAGGCGCTAAGCAACTCAGTGATACCCTGTCTCTACATAAAACACAAAATAGGGTTGGGGAGGTGGCTCAATGGTCAAGTGCCCCTGAGTTCAATCTCTGGTACCAAAAAAAAAAAAAATTGAAAAAAATTAAGACATGTGAAAAGCCAAAAAGCTCAGTTTGAAGAGATAGAGCAAGCATAAAAACCAGAGTCAGATGGGACAGGAATATTGATCAGACAAGGAATTTTTAATTATATTTAGTCGTAATTAATATGCTGTGGGGAACTAAAGATAAGTGGCATGAAGTAACCAGAGACATTTAAGTTCTAATAAAAACATTAAAAAGAATTATGAGAAATAAAGAACAGCATAAATGAAGAATCTCTTTGTTGGGTCATTTGGAAAACTGGACATAGCTGAGGACAGAATTGCTAGCCTTAAAGAAAAACCAATAGAAATTTCCAAAACTGAAGGAAAAAAGAAAAAAATAGACTGAATAAAAAAGAACAGTACAAAATATCAAAGACAGGATGACTACAAAACACATCACATTAGCATCCTGGAAATATCTGGAGAAGAAGAGAAGGATGGTCAGCAATATTTGAAGTAATGACTGAGAATTTCTCCTAAAGTAATGACAGATTATTAATCACAAACCCAAGAGGCTCACAGTAGACCATGCAGCATAAATGCCAAAATACCTAGGCATGTTATATTCAAGCTATAGAAAATCAAAAATTAAGAAAAAAGATCTGGAAAGGAGTCAGATGAAAACATTACCTTGCTCATTAGAGAAGCAAAGAATTAACACCCAACATCTCAGAAATCATTCTTAAAAATAAGGAGAGAATGGAGTAATATAGTTCAAGCATTCACAGTGAACAAGATAAACACTATTCAAGAATTCTGCTCCATGTGATTTTATCTTTCAAAATTGAGAAAGAAATTAAGACACTTAGACAAACAAAAATTGAAATAATTTGTTGACAGTATATCATTATTGTCAATTTTTTAAAAGTTCATTTTAAAGAAGGAAAATTGTATAGGTCAGAACTTTAGATTTAAATACAGGAAGAAATGAATACTGGAAAAGGAATAAGTTGAGATAAAATAAAACTTATTTTTCTTGAAATGATCAAACACATAAGAATTAAATCAAAAGTAGACTTGATTGTGTATATATGTATTCTTTTGTGTAAGTGAAATAATGACATTAATTATTCAAAGTATTAGAAAGGATTAGAAATATTTTATTAATAAAAGATATTTGTACTACCCATGAGATGGTGTAGTGTTATTTGCAAGTTGACTTGATTTAGCTACCAATGTATATTAAAATTCTGTGGAAGCCGGGTACAGTGATGCACACCTATAATCCCAGCACTTTGGGAGGATGAGACAGGAGAATTGTTGAGTTCAAAGCCAGCCTCAGCAATGGCGAGATGCTAAGCAACTCAGTGAGACCCTGTCTCTACATAAAACACAAAATAGGGCTGGGGATGTGGCTCAGTGGTTGAGTGACCCTGAGTTCAATCGCTGGTACCAAAAAACAAAAACAAAAACAAAAAAACCTCTATAGAAACCACTAAAATGTTTCAAAATTATAATTGAAATGCTAAGGAAGGAGAGAAAATGTAAAAATAGCAAATGCTCAATTAAAACCACAAAGGTATAGCAAGGGTGGAAGATCAAAAGACAATGAAGAACAGGGCAACAAACAGAAAATAGTAACAAATATGGTTGATGTTACTCCAAATCTATCAATAATCACTATAAACATCTATGCTGTGAATGAAAGACACAATAGAAGAAAAGTAAATGTGATGGAAAATGTAACACTAACATCGATCAAAAGAAAGCAAATGTAGTTATGATAATTTCACACTGAATAGACCTCCAATAGATGTATCATCAAAAAGATAAAGGAGGAGTCTTGAATAATGATAAAGGGATTGATAATCCAAGAAGACAATATTCCAAGTACATCACAATATATGACCCAAAACTGATAGAACTTCCAGGAGAAATAGATGAGTAATTCTTCTATTGAAAGACTTTAACTCCCATGTATCAAAAATGGATAGTTACAGTAGGCAGAAAATCAGTACTGATATAGTCAATTGCAATAAAACTTTCAATCTTCAGAAAATTGAATTTTATAGAGTATTTCATCAAACAATTAGTCAATTACACATTCTTCTCAAGTACATGTGGAACATTCACCAAGATAGACCTCTTTCTAGACAATAAACACACTTTTAAAAGTTTCAAAGAATAGAAATTATACAATGTCTGCTTTCAGGAAACATTAATATTAATGTTGCTTGGACTAATGAAAACTAAGACCAAGAACAAAAAGATAGCTGGAAAATTCCAAAGAAATTGAAGATTAAACAACATACTTCTAAATAACAGATGGATTGGAAAACATTAAAAAACTTAAAAATATTTAAGTTAATGAAAATAGATACACAATTTACTGATATTTGTGGGATGCAGCAAAAGCAGTTCTACGAGGAAAATTTATAGCATTGAATGCATATATTAGCAAAAAAGAATGATTTATAATGAATAATCTAAGCTCCCCCCTTTGGTAACTAGATAAAATAAAAAAATTAAATCCAAAGTAAGCAGAAGAAAATAAATAATAATAATAATTAGAGCAAAAAATCAGTTAAAGAATAAGAAATCAACAGAAAAAATTTAGCAAAACAAAAAGCTGGTTCTTTGGAAAGATTGGTGAAATTGGTCAGCCCCTATCTAGGCTGCTAAAGGAAAAAAGAGAAAGGATATAAATTATTAATAACAGTAAGGAAGAGTGGTCATGATTTCAAGCTCCATGGACATTAATGGGATGATAAAGCAATATTAGAAACAATTCTATACCCACAAATTTTGTAATTTAGATGAAATGGAATAGTTCTTGGAAAGAAGCTGATAAACTTTACATAAGAAGCAATAGAAAATCTGCATAGGTCTTTATCTCTTATAGCAATTTAAACAATAATTAATAAATTTCCCAAAAAGATATCATTGGGACCAGATGTGTTGATTGGAAAATCCTAGGAAATATATAAGAAATAAATTATACAAATTCTTTACAATTTCCTTCAGAAGACAGAAACAGAATATTTCCTGACTCATTGTATAAAGCCAGCATTATGCCTATACCTAAGCTAGACAAAGACAGTTTGGGAACATAAAATTTTACTAATATCTCTCATAAAAATAGTTGTAAAAATCCCCAAGAAAATGTTAGCAAACCTAATCAAGAATATGGAAAATAATTACACACCATAACCATGTAGGATTTATCTAAAGAATGTATAAATGGTTCACCAATTTCAAAATCTGGGAAGGGATAATAAAACAATCTTTTTTCATAGATTATGTATTTTAATGAAGACAATCTGAAAGAATCAGCAAAAACTCATTTAAGTTATAAGGAATTATAGATATGTCACATGATACACAGTTAATAGAGAAAATTCAAATGCTTGAATTTTCTATTCAAGAAATGCTACAACCTGTGTACCAACAACAAACAAAAGGAATTTGATCTTAAAAACACAACAATTTATATTAACATCCTTCAAAATGAAATACTTGCAAATAAATCTGACAAAATATGTACAAAATATGTATCCTTATGAGGAAAACTGAGTCTGATCTATGATACTAAGAAGAACAATACAATTGGAGAGAGATTCCAGTTTCATGAAATGCCAAACTATAAATTCCTGCAGGATAATATAGGAGGAAAATGTTGATGACTTTTCATCTGTAAGACCAGAGGCACAATACCTGAAAGGAATAATGGCTAGGTTGGACTCCACAGAGGCTACAAACTTCTATGAAAGGCAATGTCAAGAGAGTGAGGGGGGAAAGAAAAAAATAATGACAGGGACAAAATATTTGCACAAGACATATATGATAAAATATTCCTATCCAAATATTAAAAATAACCCTTAAAACTGAATAATTAGAAAAGGGACAACTTCATTTAAAAATGAGCAAGAAGAACAGACACTTCACCAGAGAAGACAGACAGACAGTAAATAAACAAAGAAAAGCTGTTCCACATCATGCAGCATCAGGGAATTGAGGCACCTCCACACACCCCTTACAATGGCTGAAATCCCCAAAACTTCCAGCACCAAACGATGAGAAAATTGTTGTTATTTATTGGTAAGAATGCAAATGTTACAACCACTTTGGAAGACAGTTTGTCAGTTTCTTAGAAAATTAACATCCTTTTAGGTAGCAATCAGACTCCTTGGTATTTACCCAAAGAAATAGAAAAGATTTTTCCACACAGCACATGGATGTTTGTAGAAACTGCATGAATAACTGACACAACTTGGAAGCCACCAAGATGTTCTTCAGTGAGTGAATGGATACAGTGTGGTATATCCTGGCAACAGAATATTATTTCTCACTAAAAGGAACTTAGCTGTCCAGTCATGAAAAGACATGAGAAACTTAAAGGCATACTATTAAGTTAAAGAGGACAAGCTTAGAAGGTTACATACTATATGATTTTACTACATGACGTTCTAGAAAAAGCAACAATATAGAGCTAGTAAAAAGATCAGGGGTTGTCCCAGGGTTTAGTGAGGTGGAGAGGCAGACCACAGAGGGTTTCTATAGCAGGGAATCTTCTGAATACTACTACCATGGAACACATGTTTTATTTATTTGTAAAATCCCATTGAATGTTCAACACAAAGAATGAACCTTGACTTTGGCTCCTAATGATGTGTCTATGTTGGTTAATTTAGTAGAACAAAGCTGTGACTGGTGCAGGACATCAAGGTGGGATGTCACGTGTGGGAACTGAGGTGTGTCGGAATTCTCCCTATGCAGTTTGGCTATAAAACTAAAACTGCTGTAACAAAGGAAAGTTTATTAACTAAAAATAAATAAAACATATCAAAAATATAAACATAAAGTAAAACAAAAACACCATGGTCTATAATTGTTAATTCTTTTTATTTAATATTCTTTGAAATTTGAACAATTCTGATTGTTTCTTTATAATATAAATATTTGAAACAATATCTTCTTATTTGGGAGTTGTCACGTAGATTTCCTATGTTGCGGTATCATTTTTGTTATTTCTTTAAAAATTTATGGTTGTCACTGTTAAAAAACAATATTTCCACAAATTCAGTTTCAAAGATCTAATTGGCTTATTAGTTATTCAAGAACTGAGTAGCATTCAGTGTACAAACTAGAAAGGAGCTCTAATGAGCTCAACAGAGTGAGTGAATTTTATAGGCACTTAAAAAACAGAGGAACACAGGAAAAAGGAACAAATATTGGATTGATCATTTCAAGTTCAATTTCTCTGTAGTGTTTTAGGCTAAATCCTAATGGCTTAATGTGATTTGGCTGTCATCTGTCTCATGATTTCTGAGAAGAAATGATCTTATAGTCAGATTTTGCACGTCAGTGAGTTAAGTTTCAGTTTGGCCACATGTCACTTTAGCATGAGTGAATTTATTTTTCACTTGTTCAAACAGAATGTTGGTTAACATCTGATTTTATCCTTGACTCAGTAGATATTTAATTTTCTTATTTTAAAATGCTTGTTTTAAAATAATGCTATTATTATTGTTATAATAGTATCATTTTAAATTCCACTGGAATATGTATAGATGTTTTATGTCACATGGGAGTGGAGTTGAGCTTTGAAGGGGCCAAATTTTCATGTAAGCTCAGGAAAGCAAACATCTGTTGTTAAGGTGTCTACCTAAGAATCTGGATTATATTTTTCAAGTATTTTGCATTTATCTGTTGCCTTATCAAAAAAGATAAATGTGGAGATAGAATTCCCTAGAGATATTATGTTTCTCAGTTTACATTTATATTTCTAATAGTTTTCCACTGATTTGGCAAACAAATATTATTGGCTACAATCTTCGCCAAATGTCTGCAAACAATAGTATATAAAGAAATCAGTTATTTTTAGACATAAAAGTTGCTTTTTATGAAATAATATTACCATTTGCTTTTTAAAATTGTATCAATCAATGTTTTGGTTACAATTTTGTGATTTTTTTTCTTGATTTGTATGCAAGTTATTTATACTTTTCAGAGATTGTCCTATCTATTATTCACACATATCCAATATCAGAATAACAATTTAGGTAAACATAATTTCAAAATCATGACAATTACTTCACTTCAGACTACTATGTTGTGACACTAATTTCCTTTATAATGTTGCAGAAATTAAGTTAGAAACCATCTATTTTCTTTGTAGGTGTATATTTCTTACCTGAATAGATAAAATATTATTTTCTTTGTTCTTATATTTTGAAGTATGGACTCCATATGTTCACAATGTTGCTTACCATTCAATGAATTCTTTGAATTCTTTCAGTTTGGAATTCCTTTCAGTTTCTTTGGATTCTTTTACTAGCTAAAAAATTCTTGGTTATATTATAAGGTCTAATTTTTTCTTATGAATACCAAATATTTTAGACTGAATCTCTTTTCTTCTCTTCCATTTCTGAGTCTTTTATGGTTTTCATCTCAATGTCCATTTCCCCAGCATTGAGAAAGTGATTGATTCTTGTCTTCCACTTAACTAGTTAAAAAGTTTCACGAAATATTATGATTTCCATGTGGATTCAATTTTGCCTTTCTGGGTACAAACACATACACACACACACACATTATGTTTTACAGCGTGCTTCTGTTACAATAAATAATACACCTTAGACAACATGTTAATATGACTATGTCCCTCAATCTTTTTAATGTTTGTATAATGTTGCATTAACTGGATTTGCATAATTAAACAACTGATTCCTTTGTGATAGACATCTAGTTTGTGTCCAATCTTGAGCTAGTACAAAAATTCTGCCAAATAGTTACAGAAGTGAATATGTTTGCAGGATAAATTCCTAAAAGTAATGATTTCTAGATTTCAGAACCTTTCTATTTTCACTGTTTTGTTTTTACATTTTTGAGAAACATTTCCAAATTGCCCTTCCTTTTTATACATTTTCTTACCCAATTCCATTTTAATCTGAATCTGTTGTTTCATCTTGAAGTTTTTCTCATTCCCAGACTTAATGTGTTGCTTTGTTACTTTATTTTACTGAATTATTCTAGAAATTATTTCTTCTAACATTCTCTTTCTATGATATTTATATGCAATGAGAGGTTTAGCCTTTATCCGAGTCTTCCACATCTATCACATTGATAGTTTTTTTTTTTCTTTAAACCCTGGGGGGGGGGCACTTAACCACTGGGCCACGTCCCCAGCCCTTTTTATTTTTGATTTGCGACAGGGCCTTGCTAAGTTACCTAGGGCCCCGCTATATTACTGAGGCTGGTTTGAACTTGTAATCCTCCTGCCTCAGCCTCTAAGTATCTGAGATTACAGGTATGTGCCACTGTGCCTGACTCCACATTGATAATTTTGGGTTGTTTGTTTTTGTTTTTATAAATATCTGTGTTTACCCAACTCATAGGTTTCTGTGGTTTTCAACCTCACCTGGTTTGATGTCCTGATTAAATGTTTTTCAGCAGGAATACACCTACTGACCAATATGTCTGTCTACCAGTGTGTCAAAATGCCATTGCTCAGCTGAAGCACCGGCTGATATCTGCAAACCGATTTTGAGCGTTAGCATTTAAGAAGGAAGGTTTGCTGAACCCAATGTCATCAATGCCAGCCCTCACTGAAATAATAGACAAGTCTAAAAGCCATAATTTCAGCATCAAATTTCCCCATGGCTCTTTCTATCTGTTTCTGTCTGTTCTCTCTCAGAACCTTGTATCCTGGCCACACCTCCTACACTATAATTCATCCAAGCACTTAATCTATGGTTTCTTGGGTGTTGAAGTTGTCATGTGTGAATGAGTGTTGAAAAGAAGAGGATTCTGAGATGAAGAAGTTGGAAAAGAATTACCACCCCTGAGTTATTTTATTGTCTCTGCTCTATGCAGGTCATCAGTTATCACCTAAACTCTAGGTAACTTGTAATATCTCTGCATCTGCTTCAGACTACCGCATATACATTATCTAAGTGAAAATGTACAAGTGATTCCTGATTCAGCTTAGATAATGTATGTACGATAGGTCTTGTATCTCTCAATTATTTGTAATAGGTTGTGAGTTTAAGATTTTTTTTTATATTTCCCTATTCCTTTATTTCTATTGATATTTTATTGGGAAGTTTGGAGAACCCACATCAAGACAGAGGAATAAGAATACGCTTTAAATTAGAACTCTTAATTCAACTTAGAACTTAAATCAGTTTGTTCTCCCATTAGCCACACATTTCTATCTTAATGACTTAGTGAATAAACCATTCTTAATTGTGCTTGCATTTTAACTGAAACATCTGAGCTAAAACTATAAATCAATACTGTTATCAGAATTTTCACAAAGTAAGTAATACTATATTAACTTATCTTTTGTGCAAATTCATATTTCTATACAATGTAGTATTAAAATTATTCATTATAACATATGTTTTTCTATATTCTGGGAGACATAAATTCTTCTAATTTTCAGTTACTTCCAAATTTTCTTAACCCATTGGGCTTCTGCCTCCAAATCCCTTCTGGTGTAGTAGTTTTATTCTTGACTGAGTCTTTTTTTCTATTCTTTTAATATGCTAGAAATTTTCCTAATGACTTCCAAGGAAGTAATATTCTTTATGAATCCCCTTTGAAAAAAGAAGGGCTTTTGAATTTGGAGAGATCAACTCAGCTTAAAATATTAGAATGGTACTATATTCTGAGGGATGAACAAATCTATCACTAAAGAACACAGAGAACACCTGGGACTAGTTCATCTTCTATAATATGCAAAGGCTGTATTTAGCTACAACACTTAACATAATAAATTTTGTTTTCCTTTTATTGTTGTAGGAATTAAAAATATTAGCTCAACTGTGAAAAAGACACACCACATAATGGGAAGGGAAGTTGGGAGGAGGGAGATTATTCTGCAACTTCCCTATCAACAAAATAATATATATAGGTAGCCTAAATATTGCACAATGACTTCACAAATCAATCAAGATTTTTTAAAAGGATAAAACCATACCACAGGTATGTGCTTTGGTTTCCCCTCCTCCATGTGGCAGGGTGAACACAGCTGTAAGATGTTTATTAATTATGAGATAAAGCACTCATTTTTCATGTTCACAGTTGAGATGCAATTTATGTTTCAAATGTTTGCAACTAAAAGTCTTAAAAGAAAAAATAAATACCAATTGATTTAAATTCCTTAATTTCAGTGTCAAAAAAACATTTTTTTCTACATTCCAAAATTCCAATTATTTTAAACATTTGTTTTTCCTTAAGGGCTAAGGATAATCAGGGCACAATGATGGTCCCTTTTAATTGCTCAGTTACTCTATCCAATGATCCAACTTTGGCTTCAGGTTGCTATAGCAATTAAAATGGGAAAACTGGCAACAAAGCCTAATAAAACTTCATTTAATCCATTATATATGGTTACAGCAAACCAAAAAGCTTCCTACGGATTTAGAAGCGGATGCATCACCTCTGTAGATAATTAAGTGTTTTGGTGGGAATTTGTTCAAAAAACCTGATGTACAATTAGACAAATATGTTCGCATATCATGTTTCACTGAAGTCTGCATGAGCCTACATGCTTGTAAATGGGTCCTCCTCCTAAATGCTTTTATGGCTGATTAATTGTCAATATCAGCCAGGAGCTTGCTCATTAGCTCCTCACAGAGCCCATTTTAGATTGCAATGAGCTTCATTTCAAGATGATACGCTAACTGTTAATAAACGGAATTGAATTTTTTTTTTCTTATGTGAATAGAGCTTGTTGGAAAAAAAATGAAAATCTTCCAAGAGAACTGAATAAATTCAGATTATTCTGTCATAGAATTTGCTGTCTTAGCGTCTATGCTCCCTTAGTTAAATATAAACTTTGTGCTTGATTTTTATTTTCCCTTTTGGTTTTAATTTGTCTAGTGTCTCCCATAGTTATATTGATGTATTTAACTAATGTCATATAATGAAGCAAATTTGTTTTAAGATTTATCGGATCTTAGTAAGTAACTTCTTGGACAGCCATTGTAAACACATGTACATTTTAAATCAGAGCTAAAAAATCTAACAGGTAATTCATTCATTATTTTTCCTGTGAATTTTCTAAAATTATTAAAATGATCAGTAACACTTATTTTATTAATATAGGTTGAAAACACTTTGGGGGTTATGAATATTTCCTGAAGAGCAAAGAAGATCGTGTGAACACACATAGCCAAGATATCTCAATAAAGAGGACTTGGGAAAGAAGTCTAGAAGTTTTCCTAAATCATGATTTTTGGATTATAATTCTTTATTATATTTCCCACTATTTTGCACAAAACTAGATGGATTAAACTTTGTCATTAGAAGACAAAAAATTTTGTCATTAGGAATACTGTTTTCTCAAATTAAAATAAAGCAGAAATTTGCAATATGACCAAACACCAGTAAGAATAATTGTTTTATTACATTCGTACCTACACACTTAAAACATACTATGTTCGCTAAAATTTCTACTTGCCATTCTCATTATTGTATCTGAACTAGGAAAATAAAAAAAGAGTAGTAAAAAACACAGCTTAGAGCCCTGTAAAAGAGAAAATAAATTTGACAAGACATAGAATTATGTTTCAGCAAAGAGTTGCAAATATGCTAATTAAGGAGTCAACATTAGAAATGATTACATGTTTTAAGGTTGCAACATTTGAAATAATAATCTGCAATTAATAATTACCTCCTATCAAAAATGATAATAATCACTAAGCACAATGGCATCTTTCTCTGTTCTTTGAGTCTTTTATTTATTGGACATACTAAATGAACATATGATAAAAAGTTAAAAGAAAAGTGTAAAACAAAAAGATATGTTAAGTAGATAGTGGAAAAAGTGCATTCCAGGAGGCATTTAATAAAGAGTAAAAGATCTCACACTTAAATCACTCAGGGGCCTACAGGAAAATATATCTAGTTTAGTGACTTCAATTTTACAGTTATCATAAAGATATAGGGGAGGAAACAAGGGAATCTTTCTACTTGGCTAAAATTTAGAAAATGCCAAAGATCCATTGCTGGAAAGAAAACTCTACTTCTTGATTGATATTTTATACTCAAATGACCCACACCATATGATTACTTTCAGTTTCTCTTAAAAATAAATTCAGGAAACAAAGATACTTCTCTTACTTTATTATAGAAGACAGGAATGTTGGACTCTTCAGCTTGTCTTCTTTTCTAATAATCACATTACTGCCAGTATTTAATGATTGGATTTCAAGAGTTTTGCGAATTGACTTTTACCAACAGGTGAAATTACTTATTGATTTATTCCATGTTAAGGTGAATATATATGAAAATGTTGGTAAATGTGTACATTCCATAACAATAATCTAATAAGTTTTATGAAAACAAGATTAGAACACATAACAATCTAAAATACACTTCAGGAAATTTTGAAATAATAACACTTCTTCAAATGGGATGTAAATTCCCTACTCAAAAACTTTGACTCCTAAACTGAGGTCCTTCCATCCACTGGACAGATTTTCTTGAAATATACAGCTCTGCCACCAATTGGAGTTCAGGGTCTCAATCTACCTGTCCAACTGTTTTAACTTCTCTATCAGAGTCCTACTAACAGGAAGTTGTAGTCATTGGTGTTTTCTGAATATACAGTGGGGGTTTTCTATTCTGTGCCTTTTCTTATGAATGGCTATAATATGTAGATTCTCTACCCTCCATCTCAAAACCTGACCATATCTGCTTTCCTTGCCCCTTTCAATCTTGCTACCTTAAGGCTTTCCTGAGCACTCCAAGGGCATATGTACACTCCCATACCAATATTCCTTCTATATTTTAATTGTACCCTTCTGGTTTTACTTACTTTGCAGGAAAGTTATTGGCCTGAGTGCAATCATGGAATAATGAATAATATTCATTATTAACAAGGAGAAAGCAAGGATAATAGCAAATTCTATTAAAAGACATGAAAATAATATTGGGGTGGGAGAGAGGAGGGAAGTGCATTTGAATGAGAGCTCTAGATAGAATTTTAGAAGTGTGCATGTAAATATGTGTATTTTGGTTTGGGTTATCTTTATAGAATTGAATCATCCCCTGATTCAGTCTTAGAACACTACAGTGTCCCTATAAAAATACCTGTCTTTGGCAGGCAATCACTACCCTCTTGCTTAGCTCCAGAAAACAACTATTGTACCCTCTGTATGTTTTTCCTTTACTAAAATGTCTATATAAATTGAAACATATAAAATGGGGTCCTTTGTATCTGAGTCTGTTTACTTAGTATGTTTCTGTTCAGTGATTACTTACCATTTATCAATAATAGGGTCCTTTGGATTGCCAAATAGTATTACATTATTATATGGATATACCACGTT
This sequence comes from Geosciurus inauris, assembly GCA_004024805.1. NCBI lineage: Eukaryota > Metazoa > Chordata > Mammalia > Rodentia > Sciuridae > Geosciurus > Geosciurus inauris. The sequence continues at coordinate 104,833 of PVHX01000680.1, forward strand.
TTGTCTCTGTACCCGCCAAATGAGGGAAATATGTATTATTTTCAAAATGTTACTCCCCATGTCTCTGTGTGGGTGTCACTAATTTTCTCTTAGACATCTAGGAATGGAATTGGTGTGTTGTTTGTTCAGTTTTGTTAACGTAAAGTAACAGCCAGAATTTTAAAAAGCGGCTAAACCATTGTATATTTCCTTCAGAAACATGTGAGAGTTATTTCTTCTTACATTTTTTGACATTCAGAATTGTCTTCTTTAAAACAATAACCTTTCTATTTGGTGTGCAGTCATATATTATTGTTGTTTTAATTTGCATATAGTTAATAATTAAAAACGCTTCACCATTTCATGTGATCATTGTCATCCGTATTTATTCTTTGATAAGATATCCATTCAAATATTTTATATAGTTTTAAAATGATTTTTAAAAAATTATTGAGTTGTAAGAATTCTTTATACATCAATAAACTCATTATCAGATATATTATTTCCAAATGTTTTATCCCAGTTTGTGTCTTGTTTTTTACTTTTATTTATTTATTTGTTTGTTTGTTTTTGTTACCAGGGATTGGATGCGGGGTCTTTAACCACTGAGCCACATCCCCAGTTCTTTTTATTTTGTATTTTGAGACAAGGTCTCACTAAGTTGCTGAGGCTGGCTTTGAACTTGTGATCCTCCTGCCTCAACCTCCTGAGTTGCTAGTATTATAGGCATGTGCCACCAAGCTCTGGCTGTCTTTTACTTTTTGATGGTAACTTTCAATGATTTAAAGTTTTAAATTTTGATAAATTTCAATTTATCTTTCTTTTTTGTTGTTATGAATTATGCTTTTGATATCTAAGGATTCTTCCTCAAATAAGTTCAGAGAGATTCTCTTCTATATTACCTTCTAGAAATCTTATATGGGGTAAATGATAAATTTTTATTTAGATACACATGGTGAGACATTCCACATCAATGGTTTGACTTGCTGGGCACCCACATGTCCCTATACTACTCATATAAGAGACAATCATAGAACTGGTTTGGCATCTTTGTTGAAAATTATTTGACAATAAATATATGTGTTCCAGGGCTCTCAATTATGTGTCCTTGGTCCTGTAGTTTTATAATAATTTAGAAGTTTTGAAGTCCAAATCCTCCAAACTTATTATTTTATTTCATATCAATTTTGGTTATTTTCAGTCATTTGTAATTTTTAAACAATTTTTAGAATCAGCTTATCAATTTCAAAAGAAAATTATATGCTGAGATGTATATGTTATTAAATCTAGAAATCAATACTGGGGAGAATCAATATGATAAAAGTGTTTCATTTTTGATCAAAACATATGGACTATTTCTCCTTAGCTAAGTCCTGTTTACATAAGCTCTAGTGATGTTTCATATTGGTCATGTATGTAAGTGTTATATCTCTTTTTTTACATTTGCTTCTAAATGTTTTGTTCTTTTTGATGATCTGAGGGATGGAATTATATTTTTAATTTTATTTTTATGTTGTCTGTTCCTAATATCAAGAAATACACTCCCATTTTTATATTGACTCTGATGAGGAACCCTATATATACATATTTGATGTAATTTATTTATAACATAGCTGTGCTTCCAGTTTTTCAATACAGAAAGAAGGCATTAGTTTCTGTTATCATTATTTGCCTTTTTATATTGGCAATAACCTCAATTAAAACGTGAAATAGAAATGATGAGAACTAAAATACCTCTTTTTTTCCCATCGTATGAGGACCACACTCAATCTTTCCACATTGTGACTTTAGTTATAGGTTTTACAAAGACATCTTTTAGGAAATTGGGGAGGGTAGCTTCTATTAGCTATTTAAATTCTTTATCTATCTATCTATCTATCTATTTATTTATTTATTTATTCTTCTATTAGCTATATAAATTCCAACAATGTTTTGTGAAATATTTACAATGTTTCACACATAAGATTAGGTTATGTATCAAGAGAGATCATTTAAATTATTCCTTTCCAATGTGGATGTTTTCTCTCTTTCTCCTGCCTGTTATTCTAGTTAAAATTTCTAGTAACATGTTGAGTAGATCTGGAGACAGCAGGCAATACTTGTCTGATTTCTATCTTAAGGAAGTTTTTCATCTTTAACCTTTGTATCAAATGCACGTTTTTCATATAGAAACTTTATCATACTAAGGCATTTTCCTTTTGGTCTTAGTTCACTAAATGTTGTTAAAAAGGAAGATAGTTGAGCCATGCACAGTGGTGCACATCTATAATCCCAGCAGCTCCAGAGGCTGAGGCATGAGGATCGTGAGTTCAAAGTCAGCTTCAGCAAAAGCAAGGCACTAAGCAACTCAATGAGACCCTGTCTCTAAATAAAATATTAAAAAGAGCTGAGGATGTGGCTCCATGGTTAAACATCACTGGGTTCAATTTCTGTTACAAAAGAAAAAAAAAGAAAGAATTTTGCCATTTTTTTCTATTATCAATTGAGATTGTTGAATATTTTTTCTTTCTTTCCATTAACTTTTCTTCTAGTTCCTTAAGGTCTATAGTTATGTTATTGATTTAAGACATTTTTGTTCTTTACTATATATATTTACTGATATAAATTTTACTTTTATTACCACCTTGGTACATTCTATAAGGTTTGGTATGCTCTGTTTTCATTTCTTTCAGGCTATGTTCTAATTTTCCTTCTTGTTTAACCACTTTGTTATTTTATTTCCATATATTTGTGAATTTTCCAAATTTCTTTTTACATATAGATTTCTACTGCATTTTCTGTCCTCAGAAAAGTAACTTTGCATGATTTTGATCTTTTTAATTTTTTAAAACTAGTTTGTGGTCTAACTTATGTTCTACACTAGAGACTGTGCTATGCACACTTGAGAAAAATCTGTATGCTGCTGTTACTGGGTAGAATGATCTGTATCTGCTCAAGTCCTCTAAATCCTTATTGATCCTCTCTTTCATTGCTGTATCTACTATTGATGTTGGGAGCATGGAAGTATCTAACTACTACTGCAACATCGTCTATTCTTCCTTTCAAATCTGTTGATGTTGCCTCAAATATAACAGGGCTATGATATTTAGTGCATATATATTTATAATTGTTGCATCATCTCAGTGAATTGATGTTTTATCAATGTAAAATGTTCTCTTTTGCCTTTTGTAACAGTTGTTTTTTTTTTAAATTAAAGCTGACTTTAACCAAGATTAGTGTAGTTGCTCAACCTTCTGTTTGCTGCTATTTGTATGGAATATCTTTGCAAATCATTTCTCTTTCAAATTATTTGTGTCTCATATCAAAGTAAGTTTTTTGACAGCAGCTGATACTCAGATCATGTTTTTCATCTGTTTTGCTCATCTATGATTTCTATTAATGTAATCCATTGATATTAAAAATAAGTACCAATAAAGATCTTCTGCATCTGCTGTTTGCTTTTTATATCTCTTGTCCCTCATTTTCTTTATTACAGAATACTTTTGTGTTTAGTGGAGTTTTATAGTGACATATTTGATTCCCCTTTTCTTTCCTTTCCTTTTGTGTATATTCTATAGATGCTTTCTTTGTGGTTACCATGGGGATTGCATATAACACCCCAAAGTTACAGCTAACTTGAATCAATACCAACTTAACCTCAGTTTCATACATAAACTCTACTCCTACAAAGTTCCATCCTCCCCATATGTTCCTGATGTCACAGATTACATATTTACACATTGAATGCATAATAACATAGATTTAAAAATATTTTTTCTTTTGCCTTTTAAATCCTATAGAAAATGAAAGCAGAGTTGCTAACCAAAATTACCATGTAGTGGCTTTTGTATTTGCTCATGGATTTACCTTTATATGAGCATTTGTTTGCATATACCTTCATGCAACTACATAGGATCTTTTCATTTCAACCTGAAGAATGTTCTTTAACATTCCTTGTAAGGCAGGCCTAATGATGATGAATCCCCTCAGTTTTGGTTCATCTGGGAAATTTGTAGTTTTTCTCCTTCATATTTGAAGGACAATTTTGCCAAATATAGACTATAACCTATCATTTCTTAAAAATTCATATATTATAAATGTATATAATATACATGAAATAAATTATAATATGTACAAAATTTTCTGCCTTTCTGCTTCCAGGTTTTGATAAGAGATTTGCTGACAACTGTGTTGAGACTCCCTTGAAAATAGCAAGTCTCTTCCTCTTGAGGTTTTAAGATTCTGTCCATGTCTTTGGCATTCAACAGTTTTATTATAATGTGTCTAGGTCTGGGTCTCTTTGTGTATATGGAATTTGGATTTTATTGAGCTTTTTAAATCTACAAATTCATGTCTTTATTCATATCTGAAAAATCTTGAGCCATTATTTGTCATCTCTTTCTTTCTCCCTTCTTCTCATAAGGTATATGGTAGTCTTCTTGATGATGTTCCATCATTGTCTTAAATTCTATTCACTATTTTTTATTCCATTTTGTTTTCTGCACTTCACATAATTTCAGTTGTCCTATCTTCAAGTTCACTGATTCTTCTGCAAATCTATTATTGATCCATTGTAGGAAATTTTTCATTTTGGTTATTGTAGGTTATCAACTCCAGAATTTCCATGTGTGTCATTTTTCTACATGTATCATGTTTGATCATGTATCATGTTCCAAATTCCCTTCAGTTCATTGCATTTTCCCTTATTTATTTGATCAAACTTAAGACAGTTGTTTAAAAATCTTTGTCTAGTTAGTCCAGCATCTGGGCTTCCTCAGGGACAATTTGTGTTTATTAATTATTTGATTCTTTAATGAGCCATTTTTCTATTTCTTTGGACACCTTCTAAATTTTCTGTGTTGCTGTTGACAATTGGCATTGGATTTTTAAAAGTAGTGAATATCACACTTTCTCCATTCCTGATGTTTTCTGTTGTTTTGGTCATCATTTCAGTCATTGTGGAAGCTGTTTAGCTCATTTCTTTTGAAATCTTTCCACATAGATTTTTTCAAAGACTGCTACTTGACCAGTGTGCCAGTTCTGAGCTTTAGCTTGCATTCAGCTAATATCTTGACAGAGATTTCCTTGAGTGCTAGGAGCTAAGAAAGACAAAAACACAGATGAGTGAGAAGACAATCACTCTTCTCAGTCTTCACAGGCTGCTCTGTGCTGGTGTGCTCCATTATGTGAGACTAGGTGAGAGCTTACGGTATTCTAAGAACTTTTGAACAAGCATCTGCTTGGGAATATACACAGCTTTCTAAATTCCCCTGTATATGCAGTTGCTTTTGGAATGTCCTAATTTCTCATACAGCCTAACTCCGCTTCTCTTCTGGGACTTGGATCTATTGTATGTGTCCATCCAAAATCTCTTGCCCCATAGTTTTATAGGTTTGCTGGGCCCTTAGAGTTTTTAGTAGTAATGCTAATTACTTTTTCTGTTTATATCCAGAGTTAGGTAAAACAGAGATGAGAAACTCAGTCCTTCGAGTACATCCTCCCAATGTTAGTATAAGTATACCAATAATTTACAGAAGTTCTGTTTTGTTCCCCTTTTGCTCCCTTTACTTTGAGGTGGAAAATTTGTAACCAAACCGCCACTGCTCAGGACTAATAATATCATGTGCTAGTGCCGGGATCAGAGAGTGAAGAGTGAAAACACCACCAAACTTTATTACTATTTTGAAGGTAGCTTTTTTTTTTCCTTGAACTTTCCATCTTTCTTTTTTTTTTTATAATTTTTTTCTAATTAGTTATACATAACAGTAGAATGCATTTTGACACATCATACACATGTAGAGTATAACTTCTCATTCTTCTGGTTCTACATGGTGTACAATCACACCAGTCACACAATCATATATGTCCATAGAGTAAAGATGGCTATTTCTTAATTGAGCATTTGCTTTTTGCTATATTTTTTTTCATTATTTTCCAGAGCTCCTACAACATTGATTCACACTCATTCTGGGTTTTGTTATTACTGCTTATTTGTTCAATGTTCCTGTTTTGGAATAAGAGCATATTTTGCTGAAGTCACTCTCTAAGGATTTCCATTTTCACATGTCTAGCAACTCTTTACTTCCTTCCTTCCTTGTCATTTTCTGAGCCCTCTAGGAGAAAGCTAATGTCTCCAGAATCAAGTTCAACATATCATGATGACTTCTTTTTTTTCTTTTCATTGATACTTGATCTCATTGATTACCTAATGCTGTTTATGTTTATAAGTTGCCATTCTCTAAATTTCAACTACTATATTTTGAAAAGCACACCTATAACAATTTCATTTCTTTGTTTTCCTACAAATGTCAATATGGCGGGCATTTCTTGCAACTAAGAATGTATGCATTCTTTTTCTGTTTATTGAGTCCAGGTACTACAGTGTTGGGGTTCTTTGTGGTTTGTTCAAAGTGCTCTGCTGTTTTCCCTTTCCTCATAAGCTGCCATTTTTTCCATGTAATTTTCATATCAAATTTTACTTCTTTAATGATTTTTAAAATGATTAATATATACTCTTTTATAGGTCATTACCTTAACTGTGGCATGTGAGAGCAGCAATTCTCTTACTTTTATCTGCTGGTTCTTAGCAAGAAGGTATACTTCCTCCCTGCTATTTCTTCTAACTCCTGAGCTCTTCTTCAGCAGCTCTATTTTCCCCATGCTTGTAGTGGATAACCTTCCTAATAGTTATATTATGTATATTATGTATATTAGTTATATTATGTATATTATGTATATTAGTATTATGTATATTATGTATATTATGTATATAATGTATATTATGTATATTAGTTATATAATGTATATTATGTATATTAGTTATATTATGTAACTACCCCATAGACAATGTTTATTTTTTTCTTTTGCTAGAGATTTTGGGATATATATCATGAGACATCCACTCACAAAGCATCTCAAATCAGAAAAGTAAGATGATAAATTTGCGTTGTTCCAAGCAAGAAAAAAAGAAAAGAAAATCCACCCCTAATACCTGCATGTGAAACAGATTTATGGTTTCTGTTTCTTATTAAAAAGAAAAGAAAAGAAACACAAAAAAACTTCTATATCAATTCCTTGAAAAAGTAAAAACGTTTTTCTTCTCCTTTGGGATGGTAGGCTGTATATTTTCTTTGAGCTATTTATGAAGTGGGAAGAACTTTTAGAATATTTTATGCAGGAGCTCACATATGAAATTCTGTAAAATTCACAACCAAAAGAAACTTTAATTTCTTTTCTATTCCTTTCTTAGGTTTCAATCTTTATTTTGAAGAGTTGAAGGGCATTTCCCTTGAGAAGGTCTTTTTGTTTGATCAATGAATTAATTACATCTCACAAAAAGCATGAAATTGGTATAGGATCCAGACATCATAGAATAATTTCAAAATAGAACAGTCAGCAGATATTCACTTTGTGAGATTTTGGAGACTTCACTTAAGGTTGATGCATAAATATAAGTCATTTTAAAATGTATCAGAGATTGTCATTATTTATAGTTACATATTTCTCTCTATGTACATATATCTTAGTTATATATATATCAGATATGATTATATTAAAGCTGCTATTTTATAATTTAATTTATTGGCTATACATACCTATACATGGAGATATTTACAAAAGAGCAAAATGGCTTTGCAATGAGACTGCTAAACTTTTTTCCTCATTATTCTCATCAAAAGTTATATTAATATGTCACATAAAATTTGAATTTTCTATGTCTTTACTGAAACTATAAATTTTGTTGTGATATTTTTCTTTTTAGTGTCTTGTGATATGACACTTTCTGTTTAATATAACTTGAGTATATGTATATATGTATATATGCGCATATGTGTATACACACATATTAATGTTCTCTCTGCATTTGTACAAATCAATAGCATAAGCAATAAAAACTGAACATCGTATTTAAACCTAAATGTCCTACACTGAACATTTCTCCTTATGTAAGGAGAGAAGAGTGCTATTTTACAACCATTACCATTGTTCTAGGTGCAGATTAAAGAATGGCAGAGGGCTTCAGAGGTCCCAAAAGGTGTCATCTAAGCCTGTAGAGACTCATCTCATGAAGCCCCAAAGTCCTAATAGAACTCTACTTTGATTACCTATTTATTGTTTACATCTCTGGAAACCTCAATGGTAGAAAAGAATATGATTAGATCTACATGATCACTGCCTTACAAAATTTAATTGAAACTTCTCGTTTGTTAATTATCTATAACCACTAAACCTCTACTTACATGTTGTAGAAAGAAACTATAGTTTTGTTTGTTTTTTAGTCAGGGGGAACAGTGGACTGAATGATTAATAGTAGGTGCTCGATAAATATGTGCGTATATCAAGATTCTCTTTCTTATTCATATGCCCAGTGTCAATGACTCTTGTGATAGTGTTTATTTTTTTAATGAGACAATACTTTCAATGCTGAATCATTATTAGATAAAATTTAACTAGGACTTCTACTGAGGGAGACATTCTTCCTCTATTCTTTTGGTAGGGATAAATGGTGATGGGGTAAGTCAAATACAGAAGAATGATCCAGTTTCATTCCAGGGGTGGGGGTAGGGTTGGAGGGTTCATACAAACTTGCTCTAGTATAACTAAATGTTTTCTGAGAGATTTTGTCATACTTTTATAGGATGGTCATATATCACCAACCTGTATCATAACCACACGTTACACTCACACACACTCATCATTTGAAATCCTTGATAACTTTTTGTATAGACAAGCACCATGGTGTTCTGTGTCATGATTCTGAAAACAGAGCATTGCCTAGGATTGTAACTTTCTATTTTCCACCCCTCGTATCTTTTTCCACCAAGGAGTTGGACAGGTTTTGACATTTTTAAGGTAGATGACCCATAATTAACTTGAGTTGCCATTTTCACAAACAACTTCTTAAATGTGCTAAGGGGGTGAGTCTCTTGCCTGGTCATTGTGAATGTGTTTTGATGACGATGACTGATTGGGGGTTTTATCTTACCATTTATGGCATCTTTTGCTGAGTGTCAAGCAGGAGTTTTTGCCATTAGGAACCATTGTTCAGGAAAGGTTTTGTTCTTTACTTTTAGAATAAATATAATTTCACACTCAGGGCATTATTTTCATCAGAGTCTGTACTTTAGAGATTGAGGCCCGTGACTGTGCTGTCCAATATGTTGGATCTAGATGTGTGGATAGCAAAAGAGCTTTCCTTCCAAAGAAATCTTTATATACACCGTAGCTTTGTAGATTTGGTTCTAGCTGGGAACAATAGCTAAGGTAAGATAATTCAGCCTTTATGGCAGCGTGGAAAGCTGAATTGGTCCTGTTCTTCACATTAGGCAATACATGAAACCCACCTGGGGATCCTGGGAAAGTCTGACCAACACTCCCACCAGGCCCTGTTTTGTTTTCCTCCTCCCACCGCCAAACCTCCGTGAACTCCAAAGACATTCAATCCTTCCAGTTTTCCTACCTGTAACAAAATATACAAATGTCAGACTCCCATTAGGAATTTAAGCACAATTGCTCATCCACCATGAAGTTTAAGGCAGCTGAGAATCCTGTTAAACAATTTCATCAGAGTTCATCACCAAGACACAAATCTGGAAGCAATTTCTTTTTTTCTCATAAACGCCATTCCTTAGATATGGGTTGGGATGTTGTCAAATATAAATTATCAAAGGAAACAAGGCACATGCTTGACTGTGAACATCCCATGGGCTCATTTTATACCCAAGTCTCCTCCATCAGAGAGTCCTTTGTGGCCATGATCGCGTGGCTGGTCTCTGTCCATCGTCGTTTGTGCTACAGGGCACTAGGGCACTCTTCCATGGACGATGGTCTGTGCATGATAGGAGTCTGATTTTAACTGATTGCTATTTGTATTTTTTAGGGAAATTTGGAAATTAGAAATAAGAACATGTGCGGCCAGATTTATGTTCATAGAGACTTTTACAAGTGTAAGTCTTGGAGAATGGTTTCATAAGAATCATTAACTTTTTAAAAGACACCAGTTTCCTTCTGTCATTAATGATATGCGTAACAGTTTAATGTAATGCTACTTTTAATTATCACAGCCCTTTCTTTTAAATATCAAATTTCCTCCTCTAAACTGTCCTGCGTTCTCTTTAGAGTCTCATCTGTCACTGTAAATGCCATCACTTTATTCCTCCTTTAGATGCAGTGACAGGTCCACTCTTATCCCAAGCTTTATCTCTTTTTCCATCCTTTATTGTACTACAAAGATCCCTTTTTCATAGTTTACAGCTGTATCCGCTTTCCACACGTGGCAAATGATTGCCTCGGTAAAGGTATTTTCTGTTTCAATCTTGCATTTTCCCAAGGGAGAACAAAAGGGACAAGCTTTCTGGAGTTGGTTTCACTGAGAAAATTGTTTAGAATTGCCTCATTCCTCAGCAGATTAACGAATGCATACAATCCCAGCTTAAGTGCTATTGTACCGCACAATTTGTCCATTATACTTTGTCCTTTCCATTTAGAAAGCCCCTCACCAATTAAAGTAATACAGCCTTCCAATACCTGCTCCCAATTAAATCTGAGCTGTATTACCTGCCCCGATGCAGCTGGTCACAGATTCCTACCACTTACCCATATTCATTAGGCCTGTTCATTATCAACAGGATAGTGGCAGGAATTCAAGCCACTGCCTTCTTTTAGGGCTCACTGAAATTATCAGCTTTCCACCCAAGGCCCCAATAAGGACAGGATTAAGTATAAGGAGAAGGAATTCATACAGTAGCAAACTCCCATTGTCTCCGTTCTCCTCGTGTCCTCTCTATCTTAACACATCAAAAGGATACAGCGCAGGTACAAAAGAACACTCGTCTTAATTAAAGGATCACTTTTCCCTCCCTTTCTAGCCCCAAGTGCACCCCAGCTTTGTTCCTCTGTCTACACTGCCCTCCCCATTCAAGCCCTTTCTCCAAGACCACAGTGAAAACCATACAGAGAGGCTCTGAAAGTGACCAAGAAGCCCACTTACTGCGAGCTTTGTCATTTAAGAACAGGGCTTTCCAGTGTCAGGCTTAATACGTCCCTGAGAAAGGAGAGGGATGCGGATGGATATGGAAGGTGCCAGGGACTGACTTAATTCCTACCATGGCAGGATGCCGTCAGTGGGTTCTCCCAGAGAAATTTTAATCTACTTAAAACAATGCACAAAAGATGTACAAGGAGCTTTCTTTACTTTCATTTCAAAGAAGGAAATGTAGTAGTAATTCCTTGGGAACTCTGATGGTTTTCTCTCATGATTCTTGAACAGAAAAGGAAAAAAAAAAAAAAAAAAGGTGGGGGTAGCCATGCCACAGATGGGAAAAGGTCACAGACTAAAGAAGATAAGAGTACTAAAAAGCACTACAGGGAAAATTCAGAGAGAAGGAAATGCCAGCAGATTCCATCCAGGAGAAGGAAAGGCAATATTCAGGTACTGAGATTTCAGGCAACATAAAAATCATGAAGTCCTAACAAGAAGTGCTCCCTGAGCCCGGAAGAGGCTGAGGACTGAGGACTGTCACAGGCTCTGGTGGCCCCCAGTAGCAGCAGAACTCCAGCTGAAAACCATTTGTCCTTTCATAGGAGGATAATTTTACCCATCTCATCTGGAGAGAGGAGACCGAGATCCAGCATTAGAACGGCCTTTCAAAAATATCTGATTATTAGACAGAAGTAATAGATATCACCTCTTAACTTCATAAACCATCACTTCTTTAATCAGTAACATTTTTAAAGGGACCTCAGTGACTTTGTGCCACTGATGGGCAGATGCTAGAGGAGAATCTTGATCATGGAGAAGCTGCAGACGTTCTCCAAGGAGCAGATAGATGCATGGTGGGTGGATAATCAGTGAAAATCCATTGTAAGCAATTTTACTATAAGTCTTTATTGTATACATACAAATCTTATCAATGAACAGCACCATATGAATTTCTGTGGCTTTTTTTCTTAAGGGTGGGGGAGGCTGTATATTAGTGTTTTCCTCTCAATTAACTTCTAGGCAATTTTCCCAGCTAAATGCATAACATCTTTGGCAAGATGCCAAACAAAACCTTAAGACCCAACACTAAATTCTGCACTTATACAGGCAGCTTAGATTTTCACGCGGTTATCTGGAAGCCTGCCAGCGACTCCCACTATAAACCCAGCAGTGGGAAAGCTATATATTTTTTTTATCAAGAAACTCTACTTTAGATTTCCAAGACCACTTGAAAATTGCACTATTTTAATGTGCCTTTTAGACAAAATAAAAGAAAGATTTAACCTGCTATTAAATTAACCCAATTAGCTATTTATTCCATGTAACCTTACACTTTGGATGCTGTTAAATCAAATAAACTGGCAGTGAATGAATTTTTTTAGTGAATTATGGAAATTGCAAGATGCATTCTAGACAATACGTTCTCATGTCTTTTTCCTTTCCCTTTTCACTCTGACAAGATTATCAAAACACTTTTTTAAAAAAAATCTTTTTTTTTTTGTACACAAATTGGAATTTTCCAAGATCCAGTGCAGCTGAAGGGCCTGCAGAAACACACTGTGGGAATCAGCAAGTGAAAGACCCCTAATCAGATAGAAATTTATACAGAGGTCATTCCTTGGAAATCTCCCCATCAATCCCTCAAACTTTGCTTTTTACTTTTATTTGTACGTTCTATTCAACACATGTGTTCTTCCAATAACATAGTAGTAGTTTTCAAAGTACTGATGGTAGTGGTCCAGCTTGGGATGCCAATCAAGTTTTGTTGATGTAACATTTAGAACCAAGCTCTGGGGGTTGAGTTGATGTCTGCTGGGACCTACAACTAGAGGGAAAAAACACTCTCAAGAACTTGTATAGTGTCTGATAAACCTCTTTTAACACAAAAATGCTTTTGGAAAACAACATTTTGACGATTTAAGAGGCAGTGAACCAGAAACATATGGATTAAGTTTCCCCTGAAATACTCAGGGGCTTAAAAATTAAGGGAGAAACGCTTGGCCAAACAAATTTTGCACAACCAAAAGAAGAAAAAAATTGTAAGACAAGCCAAGAGTGTTTGCCAAGCTCCAAGGGCTGATGAGCTCTCTTTTTTAAATATTAACTATTGTTGTTATTACTTTTCAAAATTTTTTGTTTGATAAACCTGGGGTTTCAAACACATCTAGAATGGGTTCAGAGAACAAGAGTTTACATCAAAGTGATTTTGCAATTTCCAAAACAAATCATAAATCACAACCTAGCAACATTGCAAATTTGCCTGTGTGAACTGAGAGCAAGGATAGATAGGTAGGCCATGTGGTGGTACCAAGTGGTGTCCATGGCAAGGACGCTCCTATCTCTACGGCAGGTGAGGATCTTTCAAAGACAGGAGGATGCTAACAAGAGGACATGTGGGGAGGCAGAGTCCCCATTTAAGTAATGGCTTAGGGTACCAGTATTAACCAGACAGAAGAGAGGAAGAAGACACCAGAATAGGGCTTCCTTTAACAAGAAGCAGCAAGATGATACCTTAGGACACCTCAATCACTTAGAAGATATTGATCCCAAAAGAATGGTTAATGGTTGGTTTTTGATTTTCGACAACTTCCAAGAACAGACCCAGCAGCTACTTCTTCCAGTTTTGACCCTGTAGAAGTTTTAACAGCACAAACTAATAACAGGAGAACATGGCAAAGCACAATGTGATGTGAACTACATCCAACATCTTTTCCACTGTCTTTTCCTGGATTTATCCTCTGTCCTTTGGAAGCATGGCCAGATGAGGCAGATTCAGTGCTACCTCTGGGGAGAACACGTATTTGAAGAACCCAAGTGAGCCCAGATTCTGAAGCGAAGGGCACCAGAGGTAAACTATGAATAAAAGAGAGAGAAAATGAAAGAACAGAAGAAAGAACAAAAGAAACAAGGAAGGAAGACAGAAAGAAAGGCAAGAAGCGAGGATTAAGGCAGGGAGAAGGGAGGGGCTGGAGTAGGGGAGGGGGAGGGGGTACTCTACACACATGCATTATTAAGAAAAAGGAGACTACAGGCCATTTCAGAAACACATGATATACATATTGTTGCATATATTTTATTTGCCTTTGATTTATTTCAATGCTGAGCTACCATTTTTCCAGCAAGTAAATTAAAATTTCACGTGGTAGGATGGCGGTAGAGGTGGTGGTAATTATGGTAATGGGGTAGATCAGCATTTAGAAACTTTGAAACTTTCTCTAAGAGAGAAGTGACAATTTGATGTGGAAAAAAAAAAAAAAAAAAACTCCCTTTAAATATTTCGGAAGAGCCATAAGAGTCATTTGACATTTAGAGACACAGCAGTGGCAGTTAACTAGTTGACTATGGAGAACTGATATTTAAGAAAAAAGAGATTGTATTCAAAATTGCACTGCTGAAACATCACAAAACCCCTTCAAAACTGTGGATAAAGTTATAAAATTAACTATGCTTTATACGATTTATTTTGTATAAGAGGCCATTGTGTCCACAGAAGATACTTACATAATATATTTTACATAATATAATTATATAAAATGTTACAAAATCTATTTTTTGTAGGATATAATAGTGTTGCAGAATATCTTGCCTACAACACAAGATTTCACACTATTGACAAAACAGTAAATTGACTTTTTGTTTGAAACTCTTGGAAAAGTAGAAGATGGGTGATTTTATTTGCTGTGAATTGCTTTAATATGTATTAATACACCAACCAGCAACTGAGACATGGTTTAACGTATGATTTTTTTTTCCTGTCTCCTAACTAGAAATTTTTTTTTTTCTTTTTCTTCTATAAGGGCAGTCTTGAAGATTGGACGTGATTCATACTGCATCTTATTACTCCCCTAAATTTGTGTCTATTTATGTAAAAATTAGCATAATTTGACTTAAAACTTCTATTACTTTGTAAAAGAGTTATTTCACATATTTCTCACCACAAGTAGCAGCAGGCTCTTAAGAAGGATTTTCTGCTGGGATGAAACATTCCATGCTTGTATTTATACATAACTTCACTCTTTACAATCCAAAATTGCAGGAAGACAGGCTAAGAAAAAAAATAACTGCATTCGCTCAAGTGTCTTGGTGCAAATTTTTAAAAAGTATCATTGTATTATAAATACAAAAAAAGAGAGGAGAGAGAGAGAGAGAGCAAGAGAGAGAGAGAGAGAATTTGCTTTTAAGAACACTTGCTTTGATTTAAAATGCATTTTAAGGACCCACACCAAGCTTCCTTTGGCAGTCTCACTGGGCCTGCTTGCCCGGTGACAGACAGGCCGTCCTTGGGAACCCAGCGTGCCAATTTCCACCTAGCATGGCGTGCACATTAAAGTTGCATGTAGCAGAGCTCTGTAGTACGCATGTCTTTGTCCAGGCTAGGAATGATTAGAAATCAGAGATTATCTCTATTAAGAATAAAAACTGATGTACAAGACCCAAATAAATAAATACATAAATAAACCTGGAAGCTTTTCAAGAACAGAATTAGCGACAGACTCCCAGGTGGGGAGTCTATGTCAGAAGCCTAAATCAGAATTTCTGATGAAGGTAAATGAAGGATGACAGGTAGTTCCAAAATCCAGCCACAATCAGCAGCAAAAGAGAAGGAGTCACCTAAACTTGAATCAGAATCCAAAATCAGGGTCAGGAGGCCCAGGAAGGGGGAAGCCAGGAAGTCAACAGTGGGCAGCATGTGAGGACAGTGGACAGCCCAAGATAGGCCCACAGCTTCTTGGGATTTTTAAGGAGAGAAGGGGGAAATAAGCGAGAGCTCTGGATAAAAGGCAGTCCGGAAGGCAGGGGGTGGGGGCGGGTCAGCAGGTTACTGTGCCCTCATCTGTCAAGGGCCACACCTGGCAGCCAGGCCTGGACCCTGAAGAGGAGAAATCCTTCCCAGTGAAGGATTGGTAAACAATGTAGATTGAGAGAGAGAAACCATTTTACCCAGGCCTTTGTTTAACCAGAAACTAGTCATTATTAAAAGGTTACTAACTACAGGAAAAATGTTCTCCTAGGAGGCTAATTTATTCCTGTACAGCAATTACATCTGAAGAAGGACGACTTCTAAGAACTAGGAGGATAAGACAATGTAAAAAATGCATTATTTCAAGACTCCTTTCTCCTGTCTTTTCACTGATCTTTTCTGCTCTTTTATTGATTCATGTCTCAGTGTCCAAACATAATTTTGTCTTTTTTCAACAGAGTTCAAAGCAGAGGAGATGTTATCTCGTCAGTTTTCATAATTTCCATATGATTCGCCATCTGGCTCTTTTGCTCTCTCTGCAGCTTCGTTTCTCAGTAGACCCCATAGTGCTCCCCCTAGCTCGCCCCAGAGCCACACCTGGCGCACCTTCCAGGAGCTTCCAGGGCACTTCCCGCTTGCATTCCTACCCAGCCTCTTCTCTCAGCTAGGACACCTTTCTCTCTCTCTCATTTATATAGTCAATATTTACTGAGTCCCAGCTACAGGCTTAATCTATGCTGGGAGCTGAGGGAATGACAAAGTAACCTCTAGAGCTTGCTATTCCTAAGGGCACCCAAAGCTAGTACTGTCCATCAAAATTCAGCTCCACCTGCCAGTGGGAATTCTCTGTGCTTCCTCAGTTTGAATCTGACAATCTTTGTAATTCTCCCATAGGAAAAATATATATGTAGTACTATTTTACCAGAAATTCTATGTAAATTAATTATCCACATGTTTCCCCACTGGGGGTTATGTTGTATCATTTCTTCTGTACTTTGTTGGCACTGGGCTTTTTTGTATTGCAATTATTCATTTGCAGTGACTCTTTGTTAAGGGATGGCAGATGGATGGATGGATGGATGTATAGATAGATGGATGAATGGATGGTTGACTAGTTGGATGTAGGTAGTTGAATACCAAGTCAACTTTATTTCTTGAATTCATAGTGCATTGGTCATTACTGCTGAAGACATTACTGCCTTCCTGCCTTTACCTGGAATTCATGACTTTTTAATTTAAGCAGTACTTTTCTGTAGAACAAGAAATCGAATAACCTCTCCTGTATTTTGTCAGAACTACTCACTATAAACCTGGTCATGTAAGTTTTGTGTTATTGCACTGAACTTTGACACATTATAATGGTGTATAATCATCTGCAAAACAATATAGTATTAATTTAATAATCAACAAAGGGATAACCATCCAAAGAGGACCTGCATTGTGGTTTGACTTTTTAAAATATGTTTCAAAGAAAAATATTTGCATAAAAAGGCCAATCTGGCATTTACATGAAAGGACATAACGATCATTAATTTTCATAATTAAATGTTTCCAATCTGCCTTGGTTATATAAAATTATTATCAATTATCAATTTATATGTCTTTGACTTCCTTCTAGAGGTTTTTCAAAATGAGTACATAACTATCTTTATACATTTAAAATTTATACATAGTTGATATTCATATATCAACAGATCCTATGTAGAAAAAGAAAGTTTGCTCTATCATGTTTTGACAATTTAAAAAATTCATGCCTCCATCCAAAAAATCCTTGATACAGTAGACTGATTCTGGCACAGGTATCATAATTCAGAAATGTGTAAAAAAATGCTCAGAGAAAGGCATAGCTAATATCACCGTCCTAACACATTCGATATAGAGTATTGCCGAGCTCATTATAGCAGACCCTATACTATAATTATATTACACACATTTTAAATTATCATTATAATTTAAGCCTGCAATTTTGTTTGGGGCTTAGATTTTCCATATTTGTTCTCACATGTGAATCATTTAAATTGTTGAAGTAGGATCTGTTTAGCTGTTTTGAATTATGTGAATGAAAGAAAAAAAATACTTTCTCTTCAAAGCAAATTAAGATATTTGAGAATTCAAATGTGAGACTGTCTGAATTTATAAGCTTGAAAAATTTGAAGTAAATATGAACTTAAAAATATTTCCTAATTTCCCTCGAATGCAACTTACAATTACAAATGAATTAACTCTTTGATATAAATCTGATGAAATTATCAGTTTAGTCAGTGCTCTTAGTTTTACTATATCAAGAGTATTGATGTTTAAATTAGCATCATAAATTGGTAAGCGATTTAAGATTTCCTCAGTTGTTGTACTATTTTGGGGTATATAAGTATCTGATTTTTCTTTTCAACCTTTGGACGCAACATTCAGAGCTACAAATTAAATAACCTCCTATTATTATTCCATTTATGTGTGGAGTATAATTTCATAAAAATGCACACGTCAGAATTTACTGAATATTAATTTACCACAAGTATATGTGGTGTTCATTACTCGTATTTGGTTTTTCTAATTGGAGACCTTGATACCATTAGTTCTTCATGCTGTTTGTGTATTTATACTTTATAAGAAAACTTGGCAAAAATTCCAAACAAACATAGAAAAGAGGATACAATTTTCAGGAATGGAGACCTCTGTCATTCTTTCTAAAAACGACTTAAAATAACAGCTTTGATAATGAAATAAAAATCACTTTTCCTCTATCTCTACTCACCTCGTGTTGTGTTTTTAATTTCATAATGCCATAATTCTCACGGTATTGTTGTAAATGTTTAAACATTTACCTCTGGAAGTCAGCAGAGAGACATAATGATCAGTATGAACTTTTACTCTTGATGATATAAGTATTTCAGATTATAATAAAACTCAACATGCTAAATTCGGCTCTCCTGACATTTATAAAACAACAACAACCACCAAAGGGCACCGAAGTAAATCTCTGGAGGACCGAGCAGCAGCTGATCCATTCAGGTCCCCCCGGTCTTCTTACTTGCTTTTCTGACCTACACCCTATCTAGCAGAAGTGACTAAAAATAGCTCCTCAAACACAGGCCAGCAGCTCCAGGATGAACCAGGCTGCAGCTGCGGCTTACATTGTGGATGGAGAAGCCAGACTAGATGTGACTGCATACAGGGTCTTCACCGTGGGCCTCATGAACTCACAGCTTCACCATCTCCTTTGTATTTTTACAAAGAGTTTATTAAAATGTCTAGAAGCCAACAGGATGCATTTCTTTTTACCAAACCCTTCAAGCAGCAAGAAGCCCACAGCATTTTCATTATTGCTAATGAGGAAGAATATGCTATCCATCTGAGATATTCATATTAGTACCAAAGTATAAGCAGATTTAGCAATATTATTTGGAAAGATTTTATACATTGTGCATCATGAGAGATATTCCAAAAGAACCCAGGAAGTAGTCGATTTGGATGAAAACTAAAATTCTGAAAGTGGATTCACATGAGACAAGTAGCACAGGCAGTAAATTTGAAATTTCCCTGATAGCACCTTGTTTTATGGCGGTTCACTCTCTCATTTCTAGAAGATTCTATGTGATTTCTATCACATTCCTTTTTACAATTTTGCTCACTTGCTTTATTTTGAAATATACTTTTGCACTACGGTATGTAAGTGAAGATGCCTTTTCCTTCCCCTCTCACATTGTTGCATTTCAACTAAATCACCTTTCAACACCTCTTGAGACAGCACTTTAAATGAATTTGTGCACATTTTATAAAAAAAAAAAAATAGCTTTTGAAATTGTTAACTCCTAATTTGCTGTATACATTTTTGTTTTCAGAAACTAAACATCAAAATTTATTCCAGAATTTTTCAATTTAGCCTCAATATTTATAATGGAATTTTAAAAAGTGTCTCGGAGCGATAGAATTTATGGGCTGTGTCACCAATGTTTTTAATGCTATGAAAGCATTAAAAGATGAGTAAGCAAAAATTTTAATTGTCTTATGTTTTAATTGTAATTTTTGCAATCCTTTCACAGTCTTTTGATGAGCCATCTTTCCTTGGCGAGACAGGGGTTGGCACCAATTTTAATTTGGTTAATTGTTTCGGCACATTTTCATAATATTTCAGGCATCCCTTGGATTCTGTGTGTGGAATGTGATAGTTGTCATGTAGCTTTTGTCAATGAAAACTTTTGCCTCTGTAATGGTTGTTATGACAAAGTACTAATTGTACTCAACAAGGAAAACAGTCAACAAATTTAATAGTGTGGTGTATTTTATGGATTACAATTATTAATAATTTTTTTAAAAACCTGTAATTGAATTTTTTCCCAGTGCTTAGCAAGACAGGGTAATGGAGCAGAGCACTGTCCAACAGGAGGTCTTTGGCTGTGGAAAGGTGTTATATCTCCCCAATCCACTATGGCAGCCACTAGCCACGTGGTCTTCAGCTTGTGAAACCGAGAATCAGAGTTTTTAATTTTCTTTAGTGTTAATTACTCTCCATTTAAATTTAAATGTCAACTGGTCTCCAGCCATTCCACATGCCTCTGAGACCTGATACCATCTCTTACTGTGTGGTTTGGGGAGAGTTAGACTTGCCGAGAGTTCATCTCTGTATCTATGAAATGTGGATAAATGGTACCCACCCCATAGCATAGCTATGAGGTTTTAGTAAGACATCAAACTTCAAAGTAGTGCCTGGAACATGTTAGGCACTTGATAAATGTAAGCTCTTGCTATCACATAGGTTTTTATTTTGTATTTCACAGCAGTCAGCCACGCTATGCTGGGATTTTCTTAGGGTGGCAGCTAAAATAAGTAGAATATAATTGCAACTTAGTCAACAAAAAGGTTTGCATTCAGTCATGGTTTGTAGCATAAGAAAATGCAGACTTCCAGATGTTTCTCTTACAAAGGGGCGTAAGTGCCAGACCAGCCAACGTTTTCTTAGGTAGAGTAAAAATATATGATGAAATTAAAAGGTTAGTGTAATCTGCTTTCAAAAAAATTTTTTAATGAATTTGTTTCTCAAGGTGTGCACGCACAAACAAAACCATGAAATGTAGAAAAAATGTAGTTTATAAATATTCCATGCTGATTTTTAATTAATTGTAAACCTAGCAGTGTTCAGGCTATTGAAATTAAAATAGTTATAGCATTGAGAGTAATTTATGTATTTACATTATTAAAAACTTCAATATTCACAAATATATAATTCATACGAGGTTTTTCTTTTTCCCATGAATAGGTATATCTAACTAGTATCTCTTATAGTCAAAATTAGGATTTGGGTTGTAGTGGAGGAAACGCAGATAGAAAGAGCTTCTGAGGTGAAGAGAGAAAAGGAATGTAAATAAGAACCATGCAAGTCTCTGTCTTAGGGAGTTTTGTTTGTCATAACGTTAGATTATTTCTAAGTAGAATTATGTGAAATAAGGAATTGACTAAATCGAATACTTCATAGAAAGGCTGATCTGGAGTTGAGACAAGAATATTCTGAAGCATGAAAGTAAGAATCTGTTCGTGGTGTGTTCAAAACGGAACAGGCTCCAGCCTGCTAGGTGTCGCCTCTGTCAGGCTGGTCTATTACAAATTGCTTTGAGAACCATGTTGAAAGTGGGTTGTGTGAATTCACCCCCTTCTAAAATGATATTTTTTTTCCCATACGGAATTTAGGTTGTTTGAAAATGAGTATCAAAAAAGCAATGTCAAGGGAGACAAATATCAGCTGCCATCATCAACAAATATTTGCTGAGTTCTGAATATCTAGATATATACAGTGTGATGGGGCTTTCAAAGCAGGGGGAAGATGGGATTTTTTTTCCTTTAAAGCTGATGTTCTTAAAACTTGATCAATGGGGAGCCTGGGCATTATGTCCAAGTCCAAGCAGCCCTGAAATTTAATGCAAACTTTGGTGTGTGAATGAGCACCTAGGTACTTTTATGTGGGGTGTGGACCAAGGGTATCGTACGTTGTGGGTGTACTAATGTTTTGTATTTGATCCTCAAAGTATTTGGTGACTGCAGAAAGGTTAACCATTCATTTCCTTAAGTCACATCGAAGTGGAAGCTGAGCAAAGTTCAAATATGAACCTGCTTTTGGTTGTGGTGCTACTGTGCTGCCTAGGTACAGATTTTCTTAGGCAGTCTAGTGTGATTGGTGACTACTGGTATTAAGTCTGGCTGTTCTAATGAGTCCAGTACCCAGTCATGTATGTTTGGCTTTGGTCCTCATGCAGTCCAATATGATCAGCAATAACTGATATTAAGTCTGACTTAAGTTCTGCAAAATTAATTGTAACCCAACTGTGTCCCAGTGCTTGGTCAGTCTTTTTCAGATAACCAAAGTGGTGGTTTTGTCCTAAAGTCTAGAATTGTGAAAAAGAATATTTTCCCCCATTTGCTCTCCTTTTTAAATTTTTTTCAGTACTTACAGAACACCTAAAATATGTAGACAAACTGTGTGCCCTCTAGCATGTGATAAGTACACATGAGAAATCTTTTAAGTTTAAATATTTTCAAAGAACGTAATTTATAGCATGTTGTAAATATTGACATTTAAAAATAAAACTGCTTTACCATTCCTTAAAGTATGTCCAATGAAATTGAAATACCATAGGGATTTGATTTCAGCTATCCATTTAAAAAAAAATATATATATATATATATGCACACAGCATTCTTTAGCAGTCAGAAATTGTATACTGTTCCTTTTTCTCCTTGCACTTGATTTCTATTCCACTCCCCACAAAGCAACTGATCCTAATGTAATATATTTTCATGTTTAGAAGTCTTTTATTGATCATTGAATCTTACTTCTCAGCAATAAAAAAGTATGTAAATTGAAATTCTAAAAATAATGTTCTGTGATCATAATGATTTATGTTTTCCAGCATTTCTCTGGATGGAGTTATCATTATAACTATATTTAGCACAGTTGATAAAAAACAGTATAAACATATGACACAATTCATAGGAAAAGCAAGGACCCTTGGGAAGAGTGGAGAAAGGGTAGATTCCACTGTTGTATTTCAGGTGCTCTGGGCTGTGTGTTCAAGTAATCTGCATGCCTGGACACAGTGCAGTTAAGAAATAAGCAGCATCATTTAAAGAGTTATGATCACTCTGCACTCTCTATTATGCCTGAATTCCAAGTAGCATCTTATTCTACAGGCCAAAATCCCTATTTCTAACATCACAATTTCTCCTTAGTAGGAAAATGCACAGGAAAGAAAAAAATATCAAGGTTTATTCCCCAACATTAATATTTTGGACATTTCTTTGGTTAGCACTCCAGCATCATGTGCTAATAAAGTGTGATGATGGATGGGCAATAGATGTGCTTTATTTTCTAAAGAGAGAGAAGATTGATTGGGATGAGAGCACACTATCCTACAGGAAAATAATGGATGCATTAGAGATATTTTTAATTTTAAGAAGACTTTTAGGATCTCCTAGTCATTTCAAGACCTATTCATAAAACTAAATTCTATTGAATGACACCTGCCTGTGTCCAAGCCCCCTATGTAATGAATAGATTTCTTCTCTGCTCTTCCCCCTTGAATTCTGGCTGTCCTTATGACTTATTTAGACAATAGAAAGTCATGAAACTGAGTTCATCTAAGTACTCATGTCTAGGCTTTTGAGGGGCTCTTGGTTATATTTACACACTCACATTTCAGAATCTCAGTTCACCCTGCTGTGCAAAGGCCCACGATAGCTGGCTGTGTGGACCATGAGTCACATGGAGAACTGAAGCCCCACTATCAACAGCCAGCATCCACTATCATACATGTCAACAAGGCTATCCTGGACCTGAGCTTAGCTTCCCCTTGCAGCTCAAGCCAGGGGAACCAGCAAAAGCAGAGATTAGTTTGCCCACTCACAGTTCCTAAGCACTCAGGACTCTGCTGATTTGAGTCACTAAAAGGTTGATTTGCTACACATTGGTAGATGACAGCTAATACCACCATCTACTTGAAATATTTTTTTCTAAACTTTGAGACATAGTTTTAAACTCGCCATCCTTTGCAAAGAAATGAATGAAATTAATTTGTTTTCACAAGTGAAATAAAAGATGTCCCCAATTTATTGGTTAAAAAGAATTATGTCCTAGCAAAGAGTATGTTATATAAAATCATACTTTTTAAAAACATCTTAATATAAATATTTAAATTAAGTTGTGTACACATGGACACACACACACTCACACACATACATACCTCTTACAGATTCGATTAGAAATCAATTAGATTCCATTTAAAGTGTTAAAGTCAAGTTGAATTTTCATGACTATAAAGATCAGACTCTTGCTCATAGCATGTGCTCTCCAATAAGGCAGGGAATAATCAAATGAGTTTTTTTATTGTGTGAATGGTATTGACCACTTCTAACAAAAATGACATTGATCTGGGAATTTGGAACACAACCACAACATCTGTAATAAAACATTATTTTCCATCAAACAGAGGCAACATCATAAAGTCTTTTCTTTAGTCGAAACCACAATTCTTGTAGAGGTCTAAAAGGTTTTATGTAGCACATTAAAAAGCCAAAATAAAAACCAAATGATTTAGGAGAACTAAGAGCTTATTTGCAAATACAAAGTTAAAATTAGTCTATTCGCTTTATGTCTAAGTCAATTTTCAATTGGTTGAAACTTCAGTATTTTTCTTTGTGGACACTCTGGGATTAGGAATATAAATCCCCTAAATACACTCATCACACCAGAGTTGACATACACAATGCATGAGGCAAAGAGGAGCCCAGAACTATGTGTATCCTTTAGAAGACTGCTTGGCTTCAAAGAAGGAGATGACGTGAGGCATTTGAAGTCAATAAATGTGGAGAGTTTACAGGACATTGTGCAAAAATTATAAAGTCAGAGAGCACTCAAAGAGGAAAATGCCCTAGTGATCTTTGAGTATACACACTTGTCATATTGCAATTGAGGGGAGCAAAGAAAGG
This sequence comes from Geosciurus inauris, assembly GCA_004024805.1. NCBI lineage: Eukaryota > Metazoa > Chordata > Mammalia > Rodentia > Sciuridae > Geosciurus > Geosciurus inauris. The sequence goes on from PVHX01000680.1 coordinate 129,486, forward strand.
CAAAATGGTAATTAAACAGTGAGTAGCATTCAATAGACTTAGAATTCAAATCCAGGTCACTTATTTCTCACCCCTCTGAATTTCAGTGTACAGGTGCATAGATGCTTATTGTAAACCATTGGAGCTACTTGTTTGGGGATCAGAAGGTTTGAGCGTTGAGTATTAGCAACACATATTCTATACTTCATAGTGTCCCTACTCAGATCTGGGATAAGACACTTAAATAAATATACTGGCATTTCTGCAATGCAATGAAAGATGATTCATATGCTAAGTGGACAAAATAACAAAATGCTTTTTGTTTGTTCAGGCGGATTCTACAGCCTCACAACTGTCATAAACTTATAGAGGGAACTGAAACAAACTCTTTCTTTTGGAGTTTGGAATGCTCAAGAAGGGGTTGAGCAACCTGCATGTTTCTCAATCAGAACTTTATTTTAATTGCTGAACATACTTTGATTTTTTTTATCATAGCTTGTTTTGGGATCCACAGTCTTTCTCCTCTCTTCTACCTTGTTCTTTTTCTTTCTTTCTCCGCCTTTATACTCTATGTAAAAGGCTACGAGTGGAGGCTTAAATGCTCTTCTGTCCACTTATTATATGGAGATTGTTGTTGGGAGGGAAAAAGTGAGTCCGAGTTAGAGATGCCTTCAATTTCAGCCTGCACATATAAAGTAAGGACTCTCTTCACAATAGATCCAGGTGTTCTTCCAACCAGCAGGCCTTTGGCCTGCAGATACAAGAAGCAACTCAGAAACAGCACTAATATCAGGATCAACATCAGCTGAAAGCAATCAAGGGTGAAATGATGCCAAGATTTTATATAACTCAGGGTCATGTGAAGTGGAAAAAGATCCATTGTTGTCACATGTAATGAAATTTTAACCTTTTTTTTTTTCTTTTTTTAAATAGGACCACAGAGGACCAGTCATGGCAATGTGTGACCATATGTACAATGTGCACATTTCAGGTGACATCAGACTTGAAATGAAGCCCCACAAAGATGAAGAACACTGATGATTTCTTGAACAGCACAGATCATTTAAAATTCTCAGTTAATTTCTCAAATGTATTTGAAGAGAAATTTAAACTCCTAGTTGAAGCCAGAGGCAGTGGTGCACACCTGTATTTCCAGTGGCTTGGGAAGCTGAGGCAGGAGGACAGCAAGTTTAAGGCCAACCTCAGCAACTTTATTCAGGCCATTAGCAGCTCAGGGTGACCCTGCCTCAAAACTAAAAAATAAAAAGGGATAGGTTGTGGCTCGGTGGATAAGTGCCCCTGGGTTCATTCCCTGGTAAAAAAAAAAAAATCAAAATCAAAATCAAATCAAATCAAACCCTAGTTGAAAAGTTTACTACAAGAAACAAAAAGTATCCTTTTTACATTTTTTTTCTAAAATTCCTAACATTTTGTGGATCCTTTGAATGTCTGTGGGACACATTGCGTGCTCACTGACCTATCTTAACTTCTCTCTCTTTCCAGCATGTGGCAGGGCAGGTTAGGCTTCCTCACTCCCTAAAAACAGGGCATGGTGACATAACTAGCTTTGGTCAATTACATGTAACAGAAATGTCATATGTCATTTCTGGAGGAAGCATTTGAACAGCAAAGCCGTCACTGCCTGCTCTTCTTTTCCACTATCTCAGGAGACTCATGTTGAGATGCCAACTAATCAGATGCCAGAGTCTCCAGCCTGTTGATGCCTGAGTCACTTGAGGGAGCAGAGCACTTTTCTCCTTCCCTTTCTAATGTCAATCTGTGTTGGACTCTAATAGGTCTGAAAAAATGTGTTTGTTTCTGTAAGGTATTGAGGTTTTTCAGGTCGTAGGGTATTTCAGCATAAATGCAGACCATCTGATTGAAATAATATTTTTTTGAAGGGGTCTGTTACTCGCGCATCACTCTGAATCTGGACTTTCTTGAGCAAGTTCCAAAATAAACCCATATTCTAAATGCCAGAGCTAAGTAGATCGCCTTGCTTGTGGTGAAAACAAAATATTGATAAAACCCCCTCAAACAATCTTGTAAATTATAACTCAACATGCGTCCTATTCTTTTAGGATTTTGGAATATGGCCACGTTTAAATACCAATGCGCGATTCATAGTGTTCCACTCACATTAATGACTTATGGTATGTGTTTCCATTCCAATCTCAAAAACTGGTTATTGTGGTTAATTGAGAATCATAATAATCTGGTCAAAACAAAGGGCAATTCTGGAAAGGCATGTGAGGTGGAGAATTATGGGAGAAAACCAACAGTTTTGAATTTAGAAAGAAGCATATTGATATTGCAGAACAACAAAATCAGCATATATAAAATTCAAAAATAGACCAAATCTCCACATTAAATTCTATGAATCTCAGTTTAATCTATGTATGTTAAAATATTCAGGAGCTTAGAGGAATTAAATATTTTAGTAAGAGGAAGATATTTTAGCAAGTCTTTTACAGTCTCTCTCTTCCTATATGAACTTAACATGGGTCCAAAACTGAGACAGCCCATGTGGCATGTTTGGGCTAAGCCTCTGTGTGAACTAGAGGTCTAATCTCGATAATAGTTCTCTATCCTGGAACTTTGTGGCCCCAGTTATTGCTTTTATAAGTTGATCTTGTGAGATCAGTCAGGTATTATGTGTTGGCTGGATAGAGAATAAAATTGGAATACTGGAAACTAAAAATAGAAATGCCATATGGTTCAGTAATCCCATTTCTGGGTATACATTCAAAGGAATTGAAATAAGTATGTCAAAGAGACATCTGCACTGCCACGTTCAATTCAGCACTATTCACAATAACCAAGATGTGGATCAAACTAAGTGTCCATCAAAAAATGAATGGTTAAAAAATGTGATATGTGCTATATATGCACAATGGAATACTATACAGCCTTACAAAAGAAGGAAATTCTATCAATTACCATGGCATGGATGGAACTGGAGGACATTATGCCAAGCAAAATAAGCCAGTCACAGAAGGACAAATACTATAGATTTTACCTGTGAATGGAATCTAAAAAAGTAGACATCATAGAATCAGAGAGTGGGGAGGTGGTCACAAGAGAATGGAGATGGGAGAGCTATGGAGAAAAGTACATGAATCAAAATGTGTAATACTTCCATTAGACTGCAGTAGTAAATTTCAGTGATTTACTCTACTAAGTTACACAGTCAATAATATGTGGTTCATTTCAAAAGTTTTAAAAGGATAGATTTTTAACATCTTCCCCCAAATAAAAAGCATGTTTGGTGCTGGACATGTTAGTTTGATGATTTATTCTATAAATTTTTACATAGATAAAATGTCACATTGTATGTGACATTTATGTCACATTCCATAAATATACACAATTTTCATTTGTCCGTTAAAGGATTTTTAAAGTTGCGTAAAGTTAAAATAAAAAAGAAATTGGAAAAGGCAATAAAGTTGCTTTGGAATTTAGATGTTGTGTTTTGTGTACATGTGTATGTGTGTGTGTGGCAGGATTAGTAAAGATTTTTAAATTGACTAAAGCTGATTTTGTTTTTGTTTTTTTGGAAAATTCAATGCTTGATTTAAACAGTGATCTGAAGTGATGTCATCAAAAAATGGCCACAATGTGTGTAATGAGGCCACCAAAATGTGAAAGGGTATATTTTCACATGCTCATGTTTTCTGTTATTATGGAAAATGAGCTGAATCTTTGGGAAAAGATCAGTTTTTAATTATTATGGATTTGAAGATCAATTCACCATTGTCTTTTAAGAAAATGAAAAAAATCTATAAAATTTGTGAGACCAAAATTTATTTTCAAATATGATTTTGAACCTGCTGGTATTTTACCTTCAATCTGTAAAATGGGCCAGTAAGTCCCTCTTTAAAAGTGGTTTAAGACCAAATGAAAGAAAACAGGTGAAAGTATTTTGCGATGATAAATCAAATCACAAATGTCAGAGGTGTTTTTGATTTTCTATTTTCCCTGACAACAGTTTTAATACATTACAACTCAGTGTATTTTCCTTGCCAATCTGCACTAAGTTATGCAAGGACTCTACTTCTTTACATTGACTGCAGGTAGACTCACTGCCTGGCATTGGCATTGCCTAAGTGGTAAGTGAGCTCAGCTAACTTCCATCCTGGCTCAAGTGAGTTTATCACAAGGAGTTCGAGACATATGAAAAATGAGATCACTTATTCCATGTCTTATACTTGATCCTTGTCGAAGAAACGTAATTCCCTATGAAGAACTCACATCACATTCAGCTCATCCACATATTTGTTTGAATCTCTTGCATACAAATAAAGCCATATATATGTGCAAAACTATATCATTATATTTGTAATATTTTCAAATCCCATGTTACTCATGGGGTTGTATTTTTTTATGATTTCCTGCGTACAAGTAATCAAGTATGTGAAGAGAGGTGTTTCTGTGAAATTTTTAAACAAGACAGGTATTTTTTTTCTAAGTACATGAGAATACTTGTATAAATGCCATACTTTTGTATTATGTATGTTGGCTCCCAGTTCCATACGTAAATTCACCTAGAGTTCACATGCTGAAAAGTAACACAAAGAGTATCTAGTGACTAAGGTCCATTTGTGCATTGTACTGAAACTCTAGACACTTAAAGTATATCAGGAAAATGTTTATCAAATTTTACTTGACAGCCAGCATCCTATCCGAGGTGCATCCGACACCATCCACTCTGAGCTCTAACAATTCTCCTTTTATTTGTTTGTTTATTTGACTTCTAAAGTAGTTGCTTCCTTCAAGTTCACTTTGCTATTTCCTTAAATCTTATCTCCCCCTGCTGGTCGTGCAAAATGGAGCGTGGCTAGGTACAGTGAAAAATAATCTGCAAAGTTTGAGGACCTTGAAGAAGGGCGACTAGTAAAAACAACTCAGTGCATGCATGTGTCTGTGAATGCATGCACATCTGTGTTCACACACATAAAGAAACCACATCTTTAGTAAATTAAACTGTGTTTGATTGGAATTTTTAAGATGACAGTTTATATACAGATTTTAGTTTAAAAGTAATAATCATAGCTCTAACATGACACTCAGGATGCACTACACACCTATATGTACTAGAAGAGTGATTGACAGACACTACTGAAGTCTTCAGTTAAACAGTAGTTTTAGTTATATGCTCACATACCTGATTTGTTCAATGGCTTCCTGGCAACATGAAAGAGACATGGGCTCATAATTCTATATGTCAATAGAGATATGAGTAGTACAGAAGCATCAATAATCCACCAATAAACTGAATTATTACTTATCATCTATTTTAGCATATCACAGCATAATGAAGTTCACCCAAACTTTTGAAGATTTCCCACCCTTTCAAATTAGACTGGCCCTTCAATGGAGATGTGTGATCTGTAATGCTGGAAAGGCTTGCTAAATAAAACATATACGGAACCACAGGATGCATAATTTTCAGAACTGTGTCTACATGGTCTGCAATTTACATTAAATTGCTATGTTTTGGTTAAATGGCACCTTAGCTTCCAAGCAACTCTTTCAATAGTTGTTTCTTTAATTATTATTTAATTTTGTGGTTATGACTGGTTTTCAGTTAAAGAGGGTACTACTGACAAATTCAATTAAATGAAAATAGAGGACTTAATGGTCCATGCTAATGCTTCATTTCATACATAATATTTTATCATTTTCTGTGCAAATTTGTAATGAACGCTTGGTTTGTATTAATAAATGCTTACATTTGGGCCACATAAAGTACAGTAATTAAAATACTTTGCTAATAATATTTACTTTATAAGTGCTCTCAAAACAATTAACCCATTGAGTCCATTAGATTCTACTAAACTGACTTCCAAAAGTGCAATTCTTTGGCAACAAAAGATATTATTTTAATGCTACTTTCAATAAGTTGCTCTGTGTACAATCTTATTATATTTTAATAGAGTATGTCATACATCTGCTGCTTTCTGGAATGCAGGTTCCATAGAATAACGGCAAACAAAAATTTAAACAAAACTACCACTTTTTTTGAACTAGGAACAAAGGACACATATGTTCTAGATCCCATTTCCAAATATTTAAGCTGAGAAATGTAACTGTTTATTGTATTAAAATGAACAAAAGTTGGTCGTCTTTTGCTCTTTAAAGTAAATGTTGTTCTATGGTATTTTTTCTTATAACCTATAACAGAAATCATCTGTAGACAATTTACATTCCTTCTGCTAAAACAAGATAGGTCTGCCTCCTCAAATGAATGCAGGCCTTATTTACAAACACATTGCAGAATATGTGTGACTCATAACAGAGCTCAAAATTAAATATATATATAAAATACAAAATGCATAAGCAAAACATAAAAGTAGGATTATTTCATTTTGTGTTTTATAAAGTTATAATTAATGTTTGTGTAGGATTATTCAATTTTCTACTTCAAATGAAAAAGAAACAATTGCGACATTTCTAAAATATCCCTCTGGACACGTGGCCAATATATTAGCTAATCAATGCTTCTGGTTTTTAGGGAAACAGCAATCTTCAGTTAGACATATTTGAAACAATGTCATGCTGATTTTTTCAGTACTTTTTGCTGTTGCTAATCAATAACCTTGAAGTTAGGATGAACAAAATCACAAACTGATATAAAGCATTGAGATTGTAAAATACAATACATAAACTAGCCATGAGAAAATTAAAACATGAACCAAGTTCTTCAGATTACTAAAGGTTTAGCTACTGACTTTTTAAAGGACATAAACATCTGACGCACTTGCAAAGCCCTTATTTTTAAAAACGAGTTTGGAGTGACAGCTCTACTTTTCACAATAAAATACCAAGAGTCCCGTGATAGAATGGTGCTTCTAGATGTCATCCACAGATCTTGAAGCATGTCCTTTTAATGGAAAGGGCACTTGAACCCAATGTAAAAGGGATGATTTCTATCTTAAAAGTGGGAAAAGCAAACACAACTTCATGTCAAATATTAAATAATGGAAAGTTTACATTCATAAGTCAGGTGGACCTTGGCTCCCAACATTTTCATTTCAACTTGTCTCTTAGATCCTTACAGAAAAATAAGCTTATAAATTTTTGTTTAAGAGTGATATTTTGAATGGTTTTAAGGGAGCTGACAAATGTGCATCTAACGATAGTTAAATGCTAGTGTCATATAATAATATGTAATGGTTATACACAGCATCTAAAAGGGAGTGGGGTTAACATTTACACACACATGCGTGCATGCACAGAAAGCACATGTTTGGTCATTGGAATTGATAGATGTAGAGTTAGTTCTTCATTAACAAAGTAGGAAGAGGGGTGTGTACAATACACGCCATGGTGTTGCACACGTACACTTTACATGAGCTCAGGAAAGAAGATGAGGACCAACCCTATTGGATCCCCATTAATATAAGACCCTTATTTCTCAAGATGGTGCGTTGCTCCTTAAATGACCAGATTTGACAGTTTTGGCATAAAATTGTTGACCCCCAACAAAACAAATAAATTAAATATTCTCTATTATTTACATGTTTACCCCAAAGAATTTTCCACCTGGCTAAATATTTTAATAATATTAAGTACTGATTAAGCGTTTCAATATGCTTTTTTATTTTCTTTTTTCTTTTAAAATAGCTTCTGTTTGTAAAATACTCTTTTTTTCTAATCCCTAAAATAAACCTCATTGTAGAGAATGCTTCTGTCAAAGTATTGACGGCTGAATCATTTCTCTTGTGGAATCGACTGTTGGTACAAGATCTGATTCTGCCTCTTGCATGGCAAAACATGCCAGAGGGTTCGGGAACCTGGTGTTTGAGCTTTCACATTTGCCTGCCCTTCTCTTTTCATGCATGTGACAGTATCTTCAGGAACTGTTGCTTGAAACATGGGGGACGTGATACTTTTCTGTCTGGTTGCCTTTGGAGAAGTGGATAAATACACCAGCTGGAGTCCCAGACATATTCTGTAACCAGAGAAGATGGAATATCATGCTCTGCTTGGGGTGAGGAGGCGACATAGCATCACCTGACCCAAGAGAGGAAGAGGCACCTCTTTGCTTTCATTGAACAATTTCCAGTGGCTGGGATTCAACAACCCATGGATGGACAGTATAAACAAAGTTTTGTTTTGTTTTTCTCTTTTTGGTACTAGGGATTGAATTCAGGGGCACTTGACCACTGAGCCCCATCCCCAGCCCTATTTTGTATTTTTGTTTAAAGACAGGGTCTCACTGAGTTGCTTAGTGTCTCACTGTTGCTGAGACTAGCTTTGAACTCGTGATCCTCCTGCCTCAGCCTCCCCAGCTGCTGAGATGACAGGCGTGTGCCACGGCACCCAGCAACAAATTTATTAAAAGCATGTGTTTTTTAATTAATGGAAATAGAGCTATTCAACTACATGATCATACTTCCATCTAAGCCAGAAGAGTGTAGGAGCCTTCGGACTGACATTAGAATACAGCTTGGCAGAGCATGAATAGGCATTAACAACTTCAAAACACCGTCTTTGGACAGCATTTGTCAGCAGGATGCCTGAGAAGGAGAGTACCTCTGTGCAGACCTTGCTTTGCTCAGTCTTGGATGACCCCGTGGCTCTTACAGGCTGTCTCACTCACACCATGAAGGTCCTACCTGTTGCATTTCCTTTTCACTTTTTCATTCTTGAATGCTACTGATTCAAGCACTGCTAGATTTCTATTTAACTTAAATATTTCATATTTTCTAATAGTACTTGTTGAATGAAAGTTCCACTATTGAGGAAAAATCCACTGCTGGTGAAACACCGTGATACAGACAGTGGTGGTCCTAGCCACTTGGATGATCTGCTTATTCTCATACTGAAAAATATCAAATCAGCACTTCAGTTGCAACTCCAATTGCTAAGTAAAGCAATTTAGTTAGAAGCAAAATATATCATTAAAGAAAACAGTCTTCAGAATAACTTTATCAGATATTTCATTGGCTGAGAAGTTAAATAAGAATGAAATCAAACCTGTAAGTCCTTTTCTGTAAAAGACAGTGATATAGCTCAGCAGAGACATTGATCCACTGGTAAAATAATTCTATTGTTTTATTTTGGTTTTGGTGGAGATTAAGAAAGAAAAGCTTAGAAGAAGTAAGGAAGAGGCAGAATATTTCTTTTTCCATGAAATGGTGGGGCAAACAATAATGTGCAACACTTGGATTTTATTGTGGTTGGATTTTGCTATATGAATCTAACTAGGTTAAGGAACACACATAGACTTTCAATGGGGATGCTCCAGAACAACAGAGTACTGCAGACAAGTTATTGGAAATAAAGGATGGCTTTTGTTTTTTTTGGGTGGGGGTAAGTTTGGTTCATCATGTTGAAAAAGGAATAGCAAAAGTCTTTATATATAAAATGCATGTAAAAGACAGTTTTGGAATAAAGAGAAGAAAATAAATACTATTGTACTTAAACCTTTCTATGAAATGCAATTTAATTCAATGCCAAGCCCTAAATGGGGCAAATACATGGTCAGTATTAGTAGGATAGCTGAACAAGTGAATAAATGAAAGATGCTATAGCCGTGAATTATTTCCAAGTACGCAGGATACACAGATTCCAGCCATGGTCCTGACCGACACTAACAGTTAATAAATAAATAAATATGGGGGTTTTTTTAAAGCTGAAAATAGTTGCAGGGAAGGTCTAAATATTGGCAAGGTTTCTGTGGCTCAACAAACTCAATCATGGTATGTTTTTATCCCTGGGTTGCATATATTCTTATTAGAATTTGCCTAGGATTTATTTATTAAAAAGTTTTGAGTCAGATGCAGTTTAGAGTGGATGTTTTACCCTCTATTATTAATATTATGGACTGGATTTTTAGTAGACTTTCTATGCTTGGAATAAGTCCAACACATCATACCAGGGCAGTTGGAACATGTCTGTTCAGTAATGTCCATGTGCTAAAAATCCTCTGGAGAGTTCTACTGGGAGAGGATTAAAAGTTGTCATTGTGCCAAATAACAAATCTTTGTTGGTCCTCTGCAGTGCAGCAATGTTAGAGCTCATGTTGCAGGTTAATTGCTTTCAGGGGTGGAGTAGCCTAAGTAAGGTTTTCTTTGGCTTAGCAGAGTATTAATAAGAAAACCCAACACAACGTGACCACCAATACCGGGGCAGAGACTGCTGGCTGGCTGAGGCAGCAAAGGGGCAGTAGGGGAGCTCGAACACCCCAGGCTCATCTGATATGCACAGTGCAGAAGTATGTTACCCTGATGAAGTCCACTAACCTTAAACAACAAAGACCTCTTCAGTAAGCATCTGCGAGATTCAAACAGTACACCAAAAGTTGTATTTCAAGTGCAAAATTGAAAACACATACAAGTGGTCAGAGAGAAATACAGAGTTTAGAGACTGTCCACTTGCTGAATTTCTTTGGCCTGAATGTAACTTGATTATTTAACGTTCCTTGAATTAAAAAAAAAATTAAATAAAAATAAGATTGCCTGTGGCTGAAACTCGGGAACAAATTTTATCCACAACATTCTTTTCGTCCTGATTATCAGGACAAAAATCAGCATTCTTGGTAGAATGAGAATGTTGCACATCTTTATAAGAGCCTGAGCTATACTAATTACCCATTCTGTACTTAGAAAGTAGAAGGATGGAGACTATATGCATTTACAGCATCCATGCTTGCAGAGGTAGCTAGCCTGTCAGCATTTTCATTCTGTATGAAATGCCTGAGAAGATTTTAGAAATGGCAAAGCTGCCTCTTTAGCATCAATCTACATTGCAATTTTAGCAAAGCAGCATTACTCCAAACACCATACAGTATATCCTAGTGTACACAGTTAAAGTCCAATTTGAATCTGTGGGATGAATTAAAATACCATATACTAAAGAGCCGTTCAAAAATAGTAAACTACCGTAGCTACCAGCTGCAATTTCTTATTTTTCCTGAAAACTCCTCTCCGTTTAAATAAGAACAGCATATGGCTTATCCAAATTATACCTTTTAATATCTCCATAAAAACGGAGTGACTTGGAGCATTATACAGCACCGGTAAGTAGAAACGCTGATAAACTGCACTTCTTGGGGTGGGGGGTGTCAGAAAGCCTCCCTAAGCAAGCAAAACCATGCAAAGCCCAAGATATACGATAAAACAGACATATCTGATCTTTCGCCTTTTCATTCCCCTGCAGGCGCTGCATCCTGCATTTCTACTCCAGTGATTCTGTAGCAAGATACATACACAATAACAATTGTCAGAAACAGTACTCCACGGCTGACCACCTAGAAAGAAACGCTCTCTGTTGTGAGTCCTGGCTCTGAGTACAGCCAGCTGAAGTTTCTGCATGGCTTGTGCAGGACAATGTTGTACAATCAGTTTCAAACTGTGGTGTCAGTCAATGCTCTGGCACATGTGCAAACTCAAAGGGTGTAAGGAGTGGCAACGGGGCTGTGGTCAGTGACTGGTGGCCGGGTGGGTGAAATGGGGTGGAAGGAGGCACTTTGGGGCGATGGCATTTGGTTTCCCATGCTCTGACAACAAGCGACCCACGGAGAGCTTTCCCTTTCTTTGCCTGTGTATCCACCTTCCCCTCCTGCCCTTTCTGCCCCCGCCCCTCCCCGTTCACCTCACCCCCGTGGTGCCCTGCCTTTGGTAAAAGAAAGAGACCAAAGTGCCACAAAAGGCCAAGGGTAGCTCAGTTTCAGACCCCAGGGCAACATGTGTTCAGCGAACAAGAGTGTAAGAAACACTGAATATAGCAGTTAATACTTTAGACATGCGATTTTCTGACTATAGCTTTCTTTTTAGCCATGCATATTTATTGCCATTCAAAGAGATTGTGCTTGAATACCAGCAAACAGCTATTGAGAACATAGCAAATCTTAAAATGATTAAGGCACTGGAGTTTGCTAAAGATGTGGCATGCAAAGAATCACCAGAAAGCCATAGAATATTAAAAAAATATTAATAATGTCAGTTCTAATAATTCAATCTTAGATTTATTTTGGTACAATCCTGTTCCAAGTGGTGTACCCTGTCTTTTTTCTTAAGAATGAACAAAGATCATGGAACAGATTGTAACCTAGGTAAATTGCATGTCTGTTTACAATTGTATTTCACATATTTTATATATCATTTGCAAACTATTCCCCAAAGAAACATGTATCAAACTTTTGAAAAAAATGAAGATTTGATGACAATCTGTTTTCCTTTCATTTGTTTCAGATGCTGCATAAGAGTTCATCTGTTGCTTAGATTCTTTGTATTTTGAATATTGTGTCTTGTCCTGTTCATCATTTGTTTCCTTTTGTTCTTCAGGCCCTTGCGTTTATAAACTACATCTCTTTAAATGATATCAGCACAATTAAGGAAAGAAGATGAAACAAAACCTTATAGAAGGTTTACATATGCAATGTAATCATGGAATTCTGATCCAATGGGAATGGCAAATATGTTTTCACATCTCCCTTGAAAAAAATCAGATCATCCCTCTCCCTCAATGCTTTTTCTTATAGGAATATGCAACTTGTGAGTCTTAAGACTTGTCATCGCAAAGATGTCTTAGGTTAGACTTTAAGGAAAACAGTGAAGTATTGCAGCATATTTATGAACATGTTTCTGTGGTCTGTACTTTAAGGATGGGACATTATTCCCCAGTAATTAATTTCGGCAACTGTTTTAACTGTCAAAACGAAAGATTAATCTTGCAATTGCAGTTTAACCAGTAGAACAACCAATGGCAACTGCACAAAAGCATGACTCACAGAAAACACTCAGAAACTGCAGAGACTATGAACTACATGCTAAATGGATTCTCATAGTGCAGTTCCAACATTCCTCACAGTGTATTAATAGAACCTCTCTGCTCCTGAGTTAGCACTGAAATCAGACAAAACCTCTCACTCTCATTACAGGACAGGCATTTCCACCTCACCACAAATAGGGTCTCTTAGACAATACTCATACTAAATGCTATCATATACTCAATATTTAATGATTGTACTCAGATGTTGATTATTGAAAAAAAAACATGCATTTTGTAATGGTCTTCAAAAATGATCATGAGAAAAAGAAATCAAAATTATGTACCTTTGGCATATAGGCATATAATAAATGTGTTATTATATGACTAATCATCATGATTAATGATAATAAAGCTTGCATGTGAAAGTTGGCTTAGAAACTAAATACACATATTTAGTAATAAATGATAAGGATCACTGAAAAGCCATAGCACAGAGCTTGGGAAACGGAGCAGCTACTCGTGAAAATGCTTTTGGCAACTCTTGACCTTTGAGTTCCTAACTTAAAGGACACATAAACAACACCATTCTCTAGCAAGTTTCCCTTGATAACCTGCTGGAAAGGGGACAGAATATCCTGCAGCCATTTGACATGCACAATTTAGCAATTATGTGGTCAGAGGAAGAATGATTCTGTTAAGCCACTGGGGATTGCTGGTGTCTACAGCCTTTACACATTTATAGAAAAATCTAAAATCTAACCAAGCATAATCAATATTGGGATGGATTCTCCTTTTGAGCCATAAGTGATGTCCCACGTTGTATAGGAAAAGCAAATTTGGAAGATTTGATTCAAATATTTGATTCCCTCTAAGGCCACAAGAAGGAAGGATTGTAGAGTCTTACGACTCTGTAAGAAGAGGATATTTGTTACTCTATTTAACTGAGAAATAAAATTAAACAGGAGTCAAAATGTTAGAGGATGATTTTTTTAAAACCTTGGATTAAAAAATAACATTTTTCCAGGTGAAAAAGAATTCAATTTATTTTACTTTTTAATTAGAAGAAGTTTTTTTCTGTGTGTGTGTGTGTGTGTTTGTCCCTCTTGATATCAGAGCATTTTAAAATTTATTTTTATTTTACCGGACATGCAGAAGTAAGGTTGTTGCAAGACCAATAATATTAATGTTTTTAATATTCCAATCCAATATGGGACTTTCAATTCAGTTCCCTGTGGATCACTTAAAAGTGTTTTCTTTTGTTTAGTTTCCATCATAGGAAAACATATTGTATTTGCATTTTTCTTTTTAACAGACGAATAGATAGAAAATAGTTATTTCCTTGTCAAAAAGTAAAATCATGTGCAGGCTTACATATTCACATTAAAATGCGGCTGAACGCATTCACTCTCAAAGCTCCACTTTTAATGGGGTTGTTTCCACAACTTCATGCATTCATCAATCAGATATCAATTGCAGTGTGCCTGATTGGGTCCCTTTCCGCTTCCCCCATTCCCTGCTGCCTGGGCACTGCCTGCCAAATGTTGCAGGAAGTGACTTGAATAGCGACAGCAGATCCAGCAGCACCCTCAGTGTGCCCGTGGGTCATTGCCATCCCCACAGAGAACCCGGAACAGCTGCTCTCTAAATACAAGAGTCTGAAACCCAATCAGCTTGCAGAAGTCCATTCCTCACAGTGCATCACAGACCCTGGTACCCTCAACACGCACAGTTAAACTAGCCCCCTACATCCACCTCTTCCTCCAAGGTCTGTTCCAGGATTTGAATTGCAAAGTCTAGCTTTTAGTTAGTTTCCTTTCAAAAAGAATAATCCAAGCAATAAGAAATACACAAATTAAATGGCCATTGAATCTCCTTGGTCGTGTAACAAAGGACACGTGGCTAGGAAAGGAAAGTACCGCAGTGACAGAAGCAAATTCAAGTGTTGAGGAGAGATGGGTTGGCATAGAAATTGGCTTCTGCAGTTCCAAGGATCCCAAAGTGCACTCTCTCTCTCATGCAAGTGTGATTTTTCAGCATATGGAATATAGAAGGATAGGACTCCCTGAACTAAGTCACACAAAATTGATATTCACCCATCGGGACTGAAGAACTTTTGGAGAACTACCTGGCAAGGAAATGTATGAGAATGTTCTTCACAATGCAAAAGAGAATACAGTGGCTCTCGAACTATTTCCTTATTGTGCTCATCTCAAACAGATGTCTTTGTGTTCACTGCTTCCCTTGCACGGCATCTTGGCTGTCACCTTCTGTTTTAAGGGGACTGAACAGGATGATTTTCCACATGCTGAGATGCTGAATGGAGTGTGTGCTCCGTGTTTGATTACTCAATGCCTCAGTGCAAAGACGGTGGTGTGTGATAGTATTTCTTACAGGAATTAGGAAAAAAAAAAAACAAATTGGCATCCTTGATTTTGTTATTAAAGAAAGGCACTGGAGCCACTTTCACGCTTTTGGTTCTTCACATGTGAGATGGCTGGTCCTCTCTTGCGTACCGACACACATCCACACAACATGGCATTGAGTGATAAGCACTATTTGCTGAATATAAATCACAAGCTACCAGGTCGACAGACAGACATGCTATCTTCAAATTTTGGATGATTCTATAGTTTAGCTTTGTGACCTTGAGCATGTCACTTAAACTCAATGAGTTTTCTGTTTCCCACCATGTGATGGGATAAAGCTTACCTTGTGGGTCTGGGGGTGGGGTGGTCTCCAGGAGATAAAATATATCAAGCCCTCCTCATAATTACTGGCATTTAATAGCCCCCAAGGGTCTGTTCATCTCTCACCCACCCTTGCTCCCCAGGCACATTCTCCTCCTTCCTTGCTTCATTTTTCTCTTGAACACCTTCCACCGTTGAACATGTTCTAGAATTTTTTCATTTCCTTTGTAGGCTATCTTGGCTTCAGTAGAATGTCAGCTCACCAAGACAAGGATATTTTTTTTAAATTTATTTTTAGTTGTAGGTGGACAGAATATCTTTATTTTATTTTTTATGTGGTGCTGAGGATCGAACCCAGTGCCTCACGCATGCTAGGTGAGCACGCTACCACTGTGCCACAACCCCAGCCCAAGACAAGGATTTTTTACTGTTTATTACTCTGTCCACACCCCACACACTGATGCACCTTCTATATGGAACTCTGTAAATATATATTTAGTGAGTGGATAAATGAATTCATTAATAAATTAATGGAAAGGCTGGATTTGTTTAAAATACCTCTTTGCCATCCTGTGGAATCACATGAATTTTTTTTTTTTTTTTTTTTTTTTTTTTGCAGGGCATTTATTGGAAGTATCTCTTTCCAAAGCTTTTGGGCCAAGTAGAATATTTTCTTCCAAATACACCAACTGAAGTGCATACACTTCAGGATATCACCTATGGAACTCTGATGCTAAATCTAGCACGAGGGTGAGTCCATTTTCCACAAAGGAAAATGTTTTACTTATTGAAATTGGACAGTCCACTGCAAGAGCCTCTGTCTCACCTCCAAGCTAATGGAATGGCCAGGGTAGTGGGAACTGTCTGTATTGCACAGAGACCCAGCCTGTCACAGCCTCAGTGGCTGAGCCCAGAAGCCACGTTCTAGTCTCTTCCTGGCCTGAACAAGCCACCTCATCTTTGGAGCATCAAGTGGATTATGAAGGCTTCGATTTTCTCATTTAAAAATTGGGTGCACAGAATCAACGCCCTTTCTAGCTCTAGTACTGCTCTTAGGTATGTTTGTCATTTCGCATTCTACTTTTTGCACTACAAAGCGTGATGTATGGACCTGCCTCATGTCTAATTCCATTCCATGGTGACAAGTTCCCACCATTTGGGGCTCACCTTTGCTAGTTATGCTGATCAATGGATGATCTGAGAGCAAACAAGTAGTGGGAAATAAAAATAGAAGCCTGGGGCAGCCCCTGGGGCTCTTAGTCTTGACCATATTTCTATATTTTTAATTTTGTTTTTTATAAGATCACCTACAGATTTATTAAATCAGGGAAGAATAGAGAAAGGAAAAAAAAACCCTCTAATTTTAAATGCATCCCTTAACGCCAACTATTCTTAATGTAGATGAAAGGTAAAATGAGTCTGGAGTGAAAGCATATGACTACAATAAAGAGAGGGAAGAAAATCCTTCTTCGGGAGAGCGGGTTATAACTTACACATGTTTAGAATTATCAAGAGAGCTATTTGTCTCCTAATGCACGCGGGTCATCACCACGCACACCGCCTGCAGCAAGCACGCGGGTCTTTTGTGAAATATCTGTGTCACTTACCTTAAGTGGGAGTGTTACCACCTTTGCTAGTTCTCTAAAAATGGGATTTGCCTCTTTTTTGAGTTTTTTTTTTTTAAAGAGCGATTGCTATAAAAGGGAGCATTAAGCAAGTTAACAAAGTACTTTTATAAAGGATCAAGCTAAGGAAAGCAATATTTCCTTAAAAGGTTGCACTACTTATTTCCCACCTTCCTTAACGGTATGACAGAACATGCTGCGGAAAAGCTCAAAGGAGAAATATGTTGAAACTCAATTACCTGTGTTAGTGAACCACCTACAGATATTTAAAAATATTCTCTTCTTGCAGGTACCCAGTATGAACCAAGGGCTTTTTTATTTGTGTCTCTGGTGCCCCGTTAACATAATGAAATGCTGTATGACTTTTTTCACAGTAGGAAAATATGGTCCAAAAGAGTAATAAAATAGCCATACTAATTGTAAGCTAGTGGACATCACCTTTAACCACTTCCTGGCTGCTTAGCCTGTGTGGACTACCAAGCAGGACTGGATGCCCTATCTGTCTGTAGTTCCAAGGAACCCAAAGTAGACTTGAGCTTTGATCTGGACACAACCATTTGGTCCAATTGATTTTTTTTTTTTTTGACACTTGTGAAATCAACAGACAAGATTGATAACACTAAGAATTCTTTGAAGACTCAATTCTCTTGGGCCATCTTCGATTCACATTCAAGGGGTTAAAAATGTCCTCAAATAAGAAGGAATTTGTATACTGAAAATCCAGTCTCTGTAGAAAAACATTCTTGAAGTTTCTGATACAAGTATTCATGCAGAGCCACCCATACATTGTTTCATTCATTCATATCAAAAAGAAGAGTTGGCCTGCTTGCTAGGCACAGACTATGATACTGAATGTTTTTCTTTTCCTTCAACAGTTGATTTTTCAGATTGATTACTAATTATGAATTTTTCTCTTGAACACCTTCCACCGTTGAACATGTTCTAGAATTTTCTCATTTCCTTTGTAGGCTATCTGGCAAATATGAACACAGTAAATCTTGAGAGAGAGAGAGAGTGTGAGCAAATGAAGAAGTTTGTATTACGTTCAGATAACCCTGACGCTCATTCTTCAATTCCCTGGCTACCCTGGACAGAGCACATGACACCACAGTGGTCCCCAGGTCAGTCCGTTCTGCATACCCTCTTCTTACAGCGCATCCCTGATCAATATCCTTGGGTTGATCAGCACCACCTGCCTGTGCGATCAGTTCAAGTTCCTGAAGATCGCATTCTGAGCTCCATCCTAATCTGACTTGGTTGCCTCCATGTGCCTTGAACATCATTCTGCCTAGCCACATCATGGTCCTTTGTGCACCCAAATGTGTTTCCTCATCTTCTGCCTCCCAGCTGACTGCCACCCTAGAACGTCTTCTTCCGCCTTACTCACCAGGACACCCCACTAGAGCCTCTGGTCCTCCAGGAAGCCTGTTGACCATGTCAGGCTGGAAGAGACTGTCTTCTACCTTTTCAGAGCAATTTTTTCCTAGAACAATCATTTCATTTGATATTTTGACATTTCTTTTTCTATGCTTCATACCATCTTTCCTCCAGTCAATTGCTACCTCACAGAAGGCAAGGTCTAGGTCTAGGTCTTATTTGCATCACCCTCCCATACAGTGAAGGCACAGGAAACTCTCATTTGAAAATGAAAAAAAAAATCAAAAGAACAAAAAAGCTCACTTTCAATTGACATATAAAGTATTGAGAAATTTTGAATGCTTTCTGTACTTACAAATTAATTTCTGCATGTTTATTCATTGACTTAACTAGTAAAATGCATTATTTATTATTCCATTTGACTTCTACAGCACCTTATAAGACAAATGTCTTTTTTATGAGAAAATAAACAAATAAATAAATTAAACCCACAAGAAAGCTGAAATTATCTATGAAATAAAGTTTAATGACCCTTTAGTTGATTACTAAATAGCTGTCTCATAGATTTGAAGTTAAAAGTGATGTGTGTATGTGTGTGTGTGTGTCTGAGGAGAGAGATTCATGTGAGTCTGCGTGTGGATCAAGGAGTTACAGGCAAGGAGGATAAGAGGGTATAGCCTGAGAGTTGCAGCCTCACAGATAATAATATAGAAGGCTCAGTTAATTTCACCCAATATAGAGCATCTAACATTAGGAGCCAGCTACCTACATAGGGAGATTTTAAACAGAGAACCCGAACCAGCAGAGGAGGTTTAGGCAAAAGTCACAAAAACTACCCTATAAGAGCAGAACAGAAATAGAGCCAAAACAAAGTGAAAATAACATTTAAATTAAAGAAGATTATATCTGAAGACACAGAGCAAGTCTAACTGGACATGTTTTAATAATCCAGATCAGAATCTATAAGATAGTGCAAGAAGTAATAGAGTTTTAAAGAGAATAGGGGGAAATACACAATATTTCATAAGAGAAATGGAAATATTTGTTCATCAACTGAATCTTGCAAAGGTAGCAGACAATTTAACGACATCATCAATTAACTGCAATCAGAATCATTACATCATTTATTCATTCACTTTAAAGCTCAGCCTAGTGGTGGAAAGAAACATACCCAGGACTGTCCCAACTGTAACAATGTGTTTATTGCACTTATTAATACTATGCTCTAGGAACAGAGCAAAGGACACAATAATTCAGGTTGGTGTTTGAGGGACTGCTTTAGATACACAACACCTTCATTATATATTCATAAATGAACTGGATTTGATTAGGCAGCCAGCAGCTTACATTCTTGGAAAGAGCTTGGGATGTTCTAGAAAGGAATATAACATAAAACATATAGTTTCACTTTTTGTTTTTTGTAATGCTGAGGATTAAACTCAGGGCCTTCCACATGCTAGGTCCACTGAGCCATGCCACTAGACAAAATTTCACATTTTTTTTCAGCCATATAAACAAGGAGCTCAAGTTTACTTCATCATTTCAACATGTCATCAATATAAAACATTATTACTTTTTCATACCTTGTGGTAGAGAGTGTCACAAAGTTTTTGAAAGGAGGGGTTTGAATAGAAACATGGGAAGATGGTGGGGGTGGAATTAATCATTTTCTTGGAAATGAAAAAGAAAATTCCAGCTAAATTAATATAAGACTGTCAGATGAAAGGTAGGATGGCCAAGTAAATTTGGATTTTAGTGAATGGTTTTTAGGGATATAAGTACATCTTGAATATTGTGCAATTATATATATATATATGTGTGTGTGTGTGTGTGTATACAGATGTATATATGTATATACATATACACATACACATGTACATATGTGTATATACATGTGTGTATGCATGTGTGTATGTGTTCTATTAAATTCCAACTTTATAACATCCAAGCAAATATCATTAAACCAGGGATTAAAAGTTCATATTAGGAAGCCCATGAAAGTATTTTCTTAGCCAGTTTACATATATTATCACATTTTATTCTAAAGCTGCATTATGCAATAGGTCCTTAGTGTTTTCATCTCTAAATTACAGATGAGGAAACTGATTCCACATTAGGTAATATGTGCAAAGCTGCCTAGCTAGCAAATGATAGAACTGGGATTTGTATCTAGAAATGTTTTCTCCATATCAAGGCTGAACAATACTGGAAAGGAATGAGTTAAAAGATCATGAAAGTTGTGGGAGTCAAACTCTCTCTAAGCTCTTTTGGTGTTCTAAGATTCAGAATCCCCGTTTGGTGAAGTTGTACTAGATCCTTTCTCAAATCAGACCAACCTTCTTACTAAGAGCAACTTGAGAATCTGGACACCATATGGAATCAGAGAGCTACCCAGGCAGCCAAGACTTGAGAGCTCAAGGTGGTGCAAAGGGCACTGGATCCAAGGGAACCCACATTCTGCCTTGCTTTTCCTCTGGTAGCATTCTCTCCTTAGGTTAGATGAATAGGGACACGAGAATCCAAGATAAAGGAGTAACCAAGGAGCTGAGCCAAGCTTCACATAGTCCCTTGGGATTGATAAAAGAACACGTTTCAGACCTACACGCTGATCAAGATTGAGGAATCAGGCTTCTGGAGAAGCCAGAGTACTGTGCTTATGCCATTTGTCATTTCAAGCATTCACTATTGATAAGTGGGGGTCTAGGGACAAGAAAATGATCAGAGCTAGGTGGTCTCAGTGCTAGGGTGACAAATGTTGAAGTTGCAGGGGCTGCCAAAGGGCAGGGTACCAGAAAACAATTCAGACTTTGACTTGGGACCACTGGAGGACTACTGGAAGGCAGGTTTAACATGAACCAGAATTCACAAAGACCAAGACTTAATCAAATCAGCCCAATCCTGAATTCCATTAAGATAAAATATTTCTACCTTCACAGACTCAAGAAGCAAGTGTAGATGTGTTACAGGGTAAGAAAACATTCCAAGCCCCTCTCATATTTAATTTAAAGTTTTCCTGCAGAGTTTCATTTAACAACATCTCTGGAGATAGGACAAAAAGAAAAAGGAAAAAATAGGAATGAGTGAACAGATGATCTAGATATTAGTGTTAACAGATACAGTTCACAAAATACTATGGTTTACAGATTAAAAAATGCATGACTAGGCAGTTTCAAAAGAACAATGGAACACACACAAAGAATCTAATGTAAACTTTTGTAAAATAAAATAACAAAATTAACAGTAAATAAATTTAATAGGCAAAACACAAATGATTAGGATTAATGAACTGAAATATATTTTAGTAGAGAATATCATTGACACACAGAGATGTAAATCAGTGGGAAATTCTGAAGTGAAAATAAACTCATTGAACATCAGAATATACATGCACTTGTAGACCCAGGAGAACAAGAGAGATAAATGTACCAGAATAACATTTAAGGGATGAGTTGGGAAAAAATTGAAAACCAGTTAAATAATTTAAAAATAGATTTTAGAAGCAATATAAATCTAAAAAATATAAACAAATTATAGTAAAACCACAAAAACTCAAATATTTATGAAAGCAGCCAGAGGAGGGAAAACACAGGACAACTTTGAGAGAGACAAAAAAGAAAAAATGCTAAATCCAAAAGAGGATAGAATTATAACAAGACATTCTTTAACCTAGAATTCTATGGCCAGCTAAAACTTCCTGTAAAAGAGAAGATGGAATGAAATAATTTTCAGGAAGAGAAAAACAAGTTTTTACAAAAACAAAATCATCAAACCAGAAAAATAAGAACACAAATTTGTCAAGTACAACAAGATCCCAGATGGAAACATGGAAATACAAGAAGAAATACACAATTAAAAACTTAAGAGTAAATCTGCTGGATGTAGTTACGTATACCTGTAATCCCAGCAACTAGCAAGGGAGGAGGATCAAGTTTGAGGCCAGCCTCAGCAAGTTAGCCAGGTCATAATCAACTTAATGAGGCCCTGTCTCAAAATCAAAACAATGATAATAATACAAAGGGTTGAGGATGTGGCTTAGTGGTAAAGTCCTTCTGAGTTCAATCCCCTGTATGAAAAAAACGTTTTTTTTAAACTTATAGTAAATCTAACCCAGGAACATCCCCAGCCCTTTTTATTTTTTTATTTTGAGCCAGAGTTTAACGTTGTTTAACGTCTTGCTGAGTTGTTGAGGCTGGCCTTGAACTTGTAATCATTTTGCCTGAGCCTCCTGAGTCACTGGGATTTCAGTCATGCAAGCACCACATCTAGTTTGTATGGTTATATACACACACACACACCTATATATGTACATACACAGTTAACATGAATCATCAAAAAAATGGCAAGAGAAGTTGCATTAATGTATTTAAATTGTTTAGTAAAGTTCTGAAATCGTGAAAGATTACAATTTTCTGTATAATGTAGAATTTCAAAGATGCTGGCTACTATCTTATGGACAAATTAATAGCTTATACACACCACACACATGTGTGTGTGTGGTGAGAGAAAGAGAAAGAGAGAGGAAAGAATTGTGAAAATAAATCCATGGCTATTCAAATACTAAAAGGTGAGAGGTAGAGGAAAAGGAAAATAGAGGAAATGGGACTGATAATAAGATAGTATTCCTAAATGAAATATTAGTAATGAAATTGACTTTAGATAAACTAATGCAAAATTAAATTTAAATATTGTCAGACTGGATTAAAAACTTTATGCTGTTAATAGCTATACTCTGAAGTTACCAAAAAATTATATCCTAAAGCGACTGTCCATAAAAAAATCTGATATGACACTAATATTATTGATACACTAAATGTATACTAATATTTGCTAAGGTGTCCTAATTAACTGGCATGACTGCAGACACAAATCAGTAAAGAAAGAAAGGACAAAAGTAACATGTTTAAGAAAATGACCCTAATCGATATACATGGATGGAACACTACAACAAATAACAGGAGAGAATGTAATCTTTTCAATTGAACATGGAATCTTTCCAGAAATTGACTTTACCATTGGCCCAAACAAGCAAAGCTGATTATATAATACACGAGGATTAAACTCCTAAGGGCCAAATTCTCTGACAAGAACAGAACCAGACATCAATAAAGTCACCTAAAGAATTCTACAAACAGTTGGTAACTTCTAAATAGCACGCAAGTCTAGTAAAAAAAGATGAAAATCTAGAGATGCTTTTAACTGAATAATAACGATAAAATGCAATATGTCAAACCTATGAGTTGCAAATAAAGCTGTACTTACAAGGAAATGTTCATCTTTAAATATGTATGCTAGAAAGAAGAAAGACTAGAAATCTGTCATGAAGGTATCCATCTCAAGAAATCACACAATGAAAAATCACACACAGAGAAAGTTTAAGGAAAAATAAGCTAAGAGCACAAATTGCAACATTGTTAAACCCTGAACAAAAGAAGATATCTAACTGAGCAAGGCTTGGTTCTTTGAAATCTAGTAAGTTGACAAAATGATATGCAGATTATAAAATAAAAAGAGAAAGCACACATTATGAATACAAGAATAAAGAAGAATTTTATCACTATATGTCCTACAAGCATTGAAATAATACTAGGAAGTCAAATTAATTTAATAGAGTATTAATATATTAACAATATATGTTATCATCAAATATCAGATTGGCAACTCTACCAATAAGTTTGATCATTTATACAAATGAGCACACCACTTGAAAATCATAATATACTGCCGGGCGCGGTGGTGCAAGCTTGTAATCCCAGCACTTAGGGAGGCTGAGACAGGAGAATCGCGAGTTCAAAGCCAGCCTCAGCAACGGCGAGGCGCTAAGCAACTCAGTGTCTACATAAAACACAAAATAGGGCTGGGGATGTGGCTCAGTGGTCGAGTGCCCCTGGGTTAAATCTCCAGTACCGAAAAAAAAAAAAAAAAAAGAAAATCATAGTATACTAACAAAAACATGGATTATGGATATTCATTAAGTTGATAATTAAATATCTCCCCAAAATAACCAAGGTGAACTGAAACGGCTTTTTAATGGAATGGTTCTCCTTATTTAAGAGAAATATCATGAATTGTACACATTTCTTAGACAACAACAATAGGAGAGTTGTTTTTATAAAACAAACTCATTTTATGATCTGCTTTCAAGCCCAGTGGAACATTATCAAATAGGAAAATTACAGTTCAATCTCATTAATATAGATGGAAAATCACAAAGATTATAAAGAAAATATTAGAAATAAATTGAATTAAGAAATCTATAAAATAAAAATATATGTCACAACCAGGATGGGAATGTTGCAGGAGAATGAGGCTAATTTAAGTATTAAGGCTCTTCCATGAAATCTACACATTAACACATTAGAGGAGCTAAAGGATACTTTCTCAGCAGAAGTCAAGGTGAGGCAGTAGAGATGAGAGAGGAATTGTGAGAGGGAAAGAGAGGAAGAGAGACAAAACAAGAGGAAGGAAATGAAAATATTCATCTAGCATGCACAATTGTAGTTAAAATAAATAAAACAACAAAAATGTTTCAATAAACTATGAAAGAAAGATATAAGCTTCATTTGATAAAGCATACCTAAAAAATAGACATTATACTCAATGTTAAAATACTAACAACTTTCTTCCTATGAAATTGAGAAAGAGGCAAAATTCTCAGAATCACTGTATCTATAGTCATTCTGTTGTAGTTTCCAACCACTAACTGGCAAAAGAAATGTGCAAGTTTGGAAAATTGCATAAAGATATGGATATTTGCAGGTGGCATTATTGTATATGGAAGAAAAATTTAAAATTGACAGTCAGTTATGTCTTATTAAGTGAATTTAATAAAGTCACTAAAGCCAAGGCCCCAAAATCAATTTCATTTCTTTATACTAGTAATAAACCAACTGAAACACTTCTAAATTATAGTATGTACTGTACTGGTGCCAAGAAATATAAAATATCTAAGAATAAATGTACCAAAATATAAACCATACTGTTGCACAAAAATTCTATTATCGGACAAAATATTGTACATGAGCGGAGTAAGTACATATCATGGAGGTATTAATTTTGTCCATAGTTGCTGAGTACAATACAACACCAGTAAATGTCTGAGCAAGGATATTTAGCTTAGTTTTCTTTGAAAACTTCTTAGGTTGGTTCTTACATTTATACAGAAATGCATATAGCCAAGAACAACTAAGGCAATCATGAGAGACATGTTAAAGATTTCATTTCCAGATATAAATAAAGCCATAATTAAACCATATGGTTTCAACTTAAGGATAGACTAACAGACCAATGGAATAGAGAGTAAAGAAATAGATCCATAAATATGAATGTTACTTTATAACAAATTGACACTTGTAGAATAGTGGGCAAAGCTTGGAGAGCTTTATCAATAAGCCTTACTGGGTCAATTTTATCTACCTATGGGAAAAATAAATCTTGACTCATACAAAAAAATTAACTTTAGATGAACACAAACATAATTATCAAAACTAATAATCACAAATCTTTTAGAAAATAATGCAGGAGAATATCTTCAGAGTCCTGATGATGAACAAAGATTTTTTAATATACGATGAATGTCCTTTTAACTATAATAACAAAATTTGGTAAAGTAGGCTATATAAAAATCAATAGATTCAATTTATCAAAAGAAACCAAGAGAAGAATTAAAAACAACAACAACAACAAAGGCCAGGTGTTGTAGTGGCACATGCCTATAATCTCTAAGACTCAGGAGGCTGAGGCAGGAGGATTGCAAATTCAAAGCCAACCTCAGCAAAAGGGAGGTGCTAAGCAACTCAGTGAGACCATGTCTCTAAATAAAATACAAAATAGGGCTGGGGATGTGGCTCAGTGGCTGAGTGCCTCTGAGTTCAATCCCTGGTCCTCCTTCCTCTCTCCCCAAAATTTATTGAGCTCTACATTTAGGAGAGATGCATATTTTCTTTCATGCATTGTTACTACACTAAAGACATTTTTAAAAACTATGATTTTACTGCTGGTGGAGGTAAAGTATGCTTGAAATATGAAAGGTGTGGCCATCTTCATATAAGAAATGATGTGTTAATATTTTAAAGGTGCTTTGGGTGAATTTAGCCTTTTACTTAGCACAGGAAAAGAAAGAGAAAAATGTGCCTCCCAGGAATATAGAATTGTAACTATAGGAATAATGGAAGGAAGGTAAAGGTGGAGGTGCAGAAAGGGGGACTTGGTTGCAACGTACTAGGCCAAGTCTTTGGGATTTTAGCAGAATCTTCAAGTGGAAGCCTACACTTGACCCAAGAAACTAAAGAATTATTAGCACCACCAAGAGGGAGAGATCAAGATGAAACAGTGGCAGAGGAAAATTGATAACATAGCCTAGCCTAGGTGCATCCTAAGTTGCTGTAATTATTGTCTGTCCATAGCATTTATTATATTTGTCACTCATTTTGACAATTGTGTGCAAATTGTATTATGTTGTTATTTATTTTAAGATGTATTAGGTGGACTAGTACAACATAGCAGATATGCAATGATTTTTTTTTGTATCATACAAAAATAACAATTTCATACCATCCAATCTAATAATATCTGTGCCCCAGCTCAGCTGACTTCCACTAGCATTTATTTATGGACCACCATGTCTCTAAATTCTCTGGGCTTCACTTAGTGCTTCCACTAAATGGGCATTCACAGAGCTATCACAATAAGATGAAATTTTTCTTCTGAAATGTTTTGTATACTTGTAGCATAATGCAAGGCCCCAGTCATAAAGCAAAGGCTAATATGAGCAAGAAATATTCTCTTATTTTCTTGACTAGAAATATTCTCTCATTGGAAAGCACTGGCTCAGTGAGTCTTTGTAGAATGTCTATAACAAAAGGGAGTGGAAGGCATTTTACAATTTGTAAGCCAGCAAAAATGACCAAGAAGAAAGTTTTAAAAAGTGGATAAATGCCAGCTGGATGTGGTGGCTCAAGCCTGTAATCCCAGCACTTAGGGAGGCTGAGACAGGAGAATCGCGAGTTCAAAGCCAGCCTCAGCAACGGCGAGGCGCTAAGCAACTCAGTGAGACCCTGTCTCTACATAAAACACAAAATAGGGCTGGGGATGTGGCTCGGTGGTTAATTACCCCTGAGTTCAATCCCTGATACAAAAAAAAAAAAGTGGATAAGTGCCTTCTGTAAATGATTGTGATTTTTGGCTATTTTGAAAGTGAAATGTCTTGTTGCATGAGTTTCCTTCTTTAAAGATTCCTGGGTTGGCAATATCTGTCCACATCGTCCCACATCAATGCTAGGAAAGAGTGCATCCTGACTCCATGGAGCAAGGACAATAGGAACCCTGATGTTGGTACTTCCCTAGCCTACGTCCTATGCAATTCTTCCCTTGGCTGATTTTAATCTGTATCCTTTCCCCATGAAAAACCATAGATGTGAAGATGACAGCTTTCTGAGAGCTCTTTATAGTGAATTATTGAACCTTGAGGTGTCTTGGGAACTCTTTGAGTTGCATTTCTCAGAGGTGAGACGGTCCTTGCATAGTCAGTACATCTTCTACCTGAACAGCTGGCTCACCCTCTCACAGCATCATGGCGGTCAGGTGAAGAGAGAAGACATTAGATAACTATTGTCAGGACCGTATGAGCTGAGCAGGGAGAGAGGAGAGCTTGGCTGGCAGTGTGGAGAGCCTGATGGGGAGTAAGTGGGAGGAAGAGGTTGGGTGGCATACCTCAAACTGTTCCTGTCTCTTCTGGATTTCTAATACTTATACTTCAACAGGTGCTTGGTAACCTGAGGTTCTTGGTTACCAAATGGTTCCTTGTTATATGCACGACATCATACTGCATTTTACAAATTTTAGAAGTTCAGACTACAGTATTTTACTTCTCATTCCAGTCTGTGATTGAAAGCCTTTATCAGACATTTTAACTGAACCTCTGCTTACTGAGTGTCGATGGGATATTACATCAATATTTCACAAAGATGGAATTAGGCTTGCTGATTTCCCTCATTCTTAGGAAGTGTGCATGGCCACACAAAAACATCAAAGCATCTCTACACTTTTATTTCCCCTTGCCCTTTGTTACAAAACATCTGTGCATTTCCTCCTCACCTACAACCCAGTATCATTCATTTCAGAAGTCCTGTCCCTGCAATAACGACTGAGAAAGAAGCATTTCACATTTTAGGGTGTTAAAATGATAATGTTCCTCAGCTTCAAGGTTATGATTTCCAAGCCCTGTTTCGATTGCTGTTTTCCATTAGTCCTCGGCAGAAGTAATAATTCTGCAAACTTAACAAGACTCAAGTAAGGGACAAAGGAGTTGACATACAAAGAACATTTACTTGAGAGCATTCTTGAACGTACAAGGATGCAGAACTTCTGCAAATAGACAGCTGTGTGTCTAAACATTTGTGACAAACACAACTCAGATGGGAATGCATTTCTTAAAGGAGAAAAAAGGCATCAACATACATTCATCACTTGGGCATGAGAACAATACACGCTTACAATATAGGTCTGAGCAAAAGAGTCAGCTTGCAAAATACGATGAGATGTTTTTCTTTATGAACTACTTTCTGCAGTTGTCAGCACAGCTTCCTTGCTGTCTTGTCATCTTGCAGCCAGTACAACTTTTTGATCATCAAGAAGATTCAGAAGACTTTAGACACTATTTAGTGTTAATGGGCCAAGATTGATCTGTCCCCTGAGGTTGAACCCTACAGACAAAGGCAGTAAGGAGGTCTGGGGGACTAACTGAAAGTCAAGTGTAAGAGCCACTAAAGACAAATAAAAAAGAAACAGCTGAAAATATTGTCTTGAAATTCTTGAGATAACTTTCCAAAGCCCAGGGATCTGTTTTAAAGAGTTATGAGAGTGGACAAGCTCTCATCTGGTTAGTGTTTAAGTTATGAGTATAGGCGTGAATAAAAACCTAGGTGGGATGTTGAGAAGCAGAGGTAATGTATTATAGGTCCATGATTTTGAAACTATAACACTTTCATTCTTGATGTTAATACATTAAGCTTTATTAAAAATAGTTAATTGCCTTAAAAAAAACAAACAAAAACTATTGAATACTCTCTCCTTCAGCTACCTGGTATGCCTACTACAAAATCTTTTCCTTTGGAAACAGTATGTGGAGCTGAGATCTTATTCAAAGGTTTTGGTAGAATCATGTTTGTAGTATAGTTGCTTTTATCACCAATCTATGTTCCTCTAAAACTGATAATTGATTGGTTGCTTCTTAAACATCAGCTATACCTTATATATCATCCTGGTATCTATGTGTCTTTGCTTTATCATCAGGAAGATACTCCTAGATATTTAGCAAATGTTGACTGTCGAATGGAAAGAATGTAAATTTATAACCCAAAGCCTGAGTCCATGATTTCAACGCCAAAAGAAATAGTCCAAGGTAGAAGCACCTGTGTTAAATGTAAATAAACAGATCCCATGGATTAGGTATTTACATAAAAATATACCATAAAACTAAAAGATATACATGAAATACCATGTGTTATGGTTTAGATGTGGTGTCCTTCAAAAGCTCACATGTGAGATAATGCAGGAAGGTTTGGAAGAGAAATGATTGGGTTATAGCCTTAGCCTAATCAGTAAATTAATCCCTAATGGTAGGGTGTGGCTGGAGGGGATGGGAATTGGGGCATCTCTATGGGTATATATTTGTATTGGGAGAGTGGAGTCTGTTTCTTGATCACCATGATGTGAGCTGCTTCCCTCTGCCACATATTCTGCCATGATATTCAGCTTCAGCTCGAGCCCTGAGGAATGGAGCAGGCATTTTGTGGACTAAGACCTCTGAAACCGTGAGCCCTCAAATAAACTCTTCCTCCACTACTGTTGTCCTGGTCAGATCCTTTAGTCACAGCCGCGAAAAAGCTGACTGAAACACCACGTGAGGAAGGCCTTCTTGAGTATACCATGAATCATATACTATCATTGTATAAATAAATAGATGAATTTCACTATGTAAAATTCTTAAAGTTTTTTGATATAAAAATATACTGAGTTATATGGCAAAAAGTTTCTGCATAAAATACACTCTACCTCATGTGGAAAAAAATTATAAGAAAAATTAATTATTGAAATATAAAAAACATATTACTAATCAATAACATCAAGCATCTAAATATAAAAATTGGCAACATACATGAACAAGTAATTGCACAACTTACATGTACATGATACATGACTTGTCATTTGGGCCTAGTTATATTCAAATGAAGTGACACATACACACACATACACAAACATACACACAACATACTTGTCCTCCAAAAGAATAAAGTTTAAAAGGAATCATCATATTCACTAGGAAAAAGCCAATACTAGGCTGAAGACACTTCATAGTAATTAGACAATGTACATAATATTTAAAGTACATATTGTGATATTTCACTACTAGGATACATTGCACAAAGGTACATGGATTTGGGACTAGGATATCTGCTGCAGAATTGCTTATATATCATTGTCAAGGACAAATACAATGATGGTGATGAATCCACATGATATTCCATTACCAATAAAAATGTGGACACTCAGTTTTTACTGAATGCAAATCATGTGGTGCCGTTTTGGTTAAAATATGAAGAGCATGTCCATAAAATCTCTAGAAGGGTAAGGTATGACGTGGACTGAAAGTTTCATTGGCGATTGGTGTATATATTGCTGATCTTAAAAAATTTATCCATATTATCTAATTTTGATATAATAAATATCAGTTAATTTAGCAAATAAACATCTAGCAAAAGTTATCTCTCAATTAGGTCAAAAACAAATGGGAAACACACTTATTCAGAAAGATATTATTACAGGTCAGAACTGAATGATTGGGAAAGTAATGAAATACATTATGTTACTTCCCTATAGTGGGAAGTAAAGTAGCAATTGATTTAGTTATAATATGGTAAATTGCATATAATGTTAAATTAAAGAATCAGACAATAAAATTGCACATGTTTTATGATCTACCCTGTATACAATTTAAAAATAAAAAGAGTAGAAGGAATACTATAAAGGAAATATTATACATTTTTCAGCAATTGTCCACGCACATGGTAAATATTGAGAATATTCATTTTCTTTATTTCAATTTATTTCAGTATTTTCTAATTTTTCCATACTTAACTGTGTGGAAAAGTATTACTTTTGCAATCTTCTCAAAATGGCATTGATAATAAAAAAATAGACTTCTATAGCAACAGCAAGGAGCAGACATGTGTTCCGCACTAGTGGGGTAGGCGGCTTGTCCTAGTCCTGTCATAGATGATTCTGGTAAGAGTTGATTGGCCATGTTGTTGGGAAACATGGGGGCTCGACTCTCTTGAATCAAAGATCAATTAGTGTTTGGCTGAAGCCAAAACTAAATTGTGCTTTAAAGTGGATGTCTTGTACCTGTGATAGATCCATTCTTAAAAAGTGATCTGTACCAAAATTGTATATTCTATCTTCTCCAACTTTCCAACTTTCTCTACAAAGATAAAAATGTGTTCAAGTTAAACAAACAAACATACATGAAACAACAAAAACAAAAACAAAAACAAACAAAACAAAATTCAGACTCTGGCACAGAAGACCTGGTGTGGATTATCGTTTTGTCTTAGTGGGAGAAAAGGACCTGTGGACGTAGCAAAGCAGGCCCTTGTCTTGACTCAGCATGCTCTTCATAGGAGCTGCTTTTTTTTTTTTAGCTCCAAAGTTGTTCTGAGAATCCTTATGTTTTTCTACTACCTTGAAGATGATCCTACTAAAGACCTCTATAACCTGAGTTCTAGGTAGAAGTGGTAAAATATATACTTCTTTTTTTATGATTATTAAAATTATGTATATTGAAAAATTTAAAATTCAGATGAATTCAGAAAGCACCACGAACTCTTCAATTGGCCTAGTTTATATATCTATATGTTGTTAATTTTTCATTGTACCACCATCACGCCTTTGTGTGTTTATGTGTGTGTGTGTAAATTATATGTACATACAAACATATTATATTGTTCCTATAGAAACCTTCTTTTAAAATGGAAGGGCTGGGGATATAGCTCAGTGGTTAAGTGACCCTGTGTTCAATACCTGGCACACACAAAAAAATGTGATTTCCTTTCTTGATTTAGGACCAAGTTCATAATCTTGCATTCAAGCAGTCTTCTCTATATGTCCCAACTTCTGTAGTTTATTTCTAATAGTCCTTTGGAATCAAACCTCCTTCATTCAAATCCTCAGTTCTAAAGCTTCATAATTATATGCCTTTGGGTGGAACAAAGAATTAGCTTCTCTGTTCTTCAGGTTCTTTATAAGAAAGCTATAATAATTATTAGTGTTTCATAGGATTATTTTGAGATTAATTATATTTTGTATGGTACATGATAACCATTCCACAAATATTAAGTATTATTACCATACAACAAAACTAAGTTATTAATTCTTCTGAAATATCCTCCATACTTTCTTATATTTCCTCCCTTCCCATACTTAAGTTCTTATGCGTTTTTCTTTCCATTCCTACCTATTAAAATATTAGCCATTCTCAAGTTCTACCTCAAATAAATCTTCTTCTGGATTTAGTCAAGTGAAATATTTGCATTTAAAACCACTTACATAAGTCCTACAATTAAATGTGTAGTCTGTCTAGTGTTGCAGTTAGAGGTAGAATCCTATTTCTCTACTGATGGGAGGCATCAGCAGGACAGTGGCCAGGACATATATTCCTGCTTCCCTAAGTTCAGCAGGGTCTGGAAAGGACCACATTCTCTCCAGCACCCTCTTCCACAGGCCTGGGTTTTACGCCCACTGCCTCTTCCCCTGGATCCTCAGGTCTAAGTATAATCCTGCTCCATTTCTTATCTTTTCAGCTCTGCTCACACCTTGGCAAAACTATCTCAATCACACTGTGGTTATATTACAGTCTTTGAGCAACTTGTTTCCTGCCTGTAATAGTTAATTTGATGTGTCATCTTGACTAGGTTAAGAGACATCCAGACATCTGACAAAGCATTATTTCTTGGTATCAATGTGAGGTGCTTCCAGCATTATTTCTTGAATCAATGGACTGAGTCGGAAGACTCACCCTCAGCTCACATGGGAGGGTACCATCAAATTATTTGAGGGTCTGGACAGAACGAAAAGACAGAAAAAATGTGAATTTTCTTTCCCTTCTGAGACACACATTTCCTGCCCTTGGACAGTAGAAACTGAGGCCCTGCAGCCTTTGGATTCTGGCACTTGCACCAGTGACCACCCTCTGCAATTTGTTATGTATTCAGACCAGAATTAAGGGTCTC
Organism: Geosciurus inauris; assembly: GCA_004024805.1. Taxonomy (NCBI): domain Eukaryota; kingdom Metazoa; phylum Chordata; class Mammalia; order Rodentia; family Sciuridae; genus Geosciurus; species Geosciurus inauris. Next base: position 163,158 of record PVHX01000680.1, read on the forward strand.
TCCATTGTGCCCCTGGTTTTCAGGCCTTTGGACTTGGACTAAACTCTGCCACCAGCATCCCAGGGTCTCCAGCTTGTGCAAAGTCTGATATGTGACTTCTTAGTCTCCATAATCATAGGAATCAATTTATGTAATGAATCCCATGTCACCTATCATCTCTCTATCTGTCATCTGTCTTATTGATTTAGTCTCTCTGGAGACATCTGATTAATATACTTCTTCATCACTGGCTTATATAGCATGAAAACCTCTCCAGGGCCAGATCTACTTGATGGGAAGTTTCATGTAGGACCATGTGTACTTGAAAGCTAAGTTCATGGTCCTTTCCTTGTCTGCTATAAGCAAAAAACAGCTAACAATAGTTGCATCTATTCTTTCCACCATCTAATATTCTTTTTGAGATAACACTTGTAGGAATTACAGTAGAAGCATTTTGCTGCCTCTATCCATCTCTAGGTGAGGCTGAAAAGTTCTTGATTGCTACTTGTTGGTCCACAATACTGAAATGAGTAGCACAGATTTTTGAACATTGCTCTATTTTTAAGATTTGATGAATGATGTGCTTCATTCTTGATACACTGACATTGCCTAGACATCACAAATGTAACTACAAAAAGCATCGTCCAAAAAAAAGCTAAGCCAATTGAGGCCACAAACACACCTAAGCACAACAAAACATTCATCCTTCATGGAGATAGGAAAGAACCTCCAAGTTCAGCATGAGAATTAGGTTTTAGGACCATTCCACTCTTAGATTTTGCAATAGATTTTTAAATCCCTGAATTGTTCTTTCTCCAGCTCCTACATCTAACAATTTTTTAATAGGCTGATTTTGAAACTTCTTAGAACTATTATAAAGCTATTCAATAGTCTAATACATTCTTTTAGGGACAGGATCTCTCTCTCCACTCAATCCTTCCTTCCTCTCTCCCTCCTGATTGCTTGCTCGTGGTCAATCTCGGTCTCTCAGTAATGTTCAGACATAATTAATGTTTGAATACTTTTTCTAGTGCACCACATGCACAAGGGATTTAATTTCTTCATAGAATGTACAAATGTTTCCTCTAAAATAGAGATATATGACCCTTCTCTTTTCCTGGTCCCATGGATTAAGGCGAACATGTAGACCTTTCTCTGTTTTGGAAGTCTTTCATTTTTACATTCATCCTGGCTCCTCACTGTCAACATGTATTTCTACAGCAATGCAAAAGGCATTGGATAACATTTGCCATTAATTTCAACTTTATTGATTTTATTATTTATATGAATTAACATCTCTGTTATGAAAATGGCCCCAGTGAGTTTCAAAATCACCAACAGAATAAAGCTTCATATATAATTACTTATTTTTTCATTTATATATCCATTCCTTTTGGAATATTGTATATAAACATTTTAACATTTTTATTTAAAAAGATATTATCTTTTTAAACTAATTCAGTGCAACAGTGTGAAATAGAATACTCTCCTGGTTTGAAACATCATGTTCATTTTTAACTTGCATACTTTATCTAACTTTGTGATCTAAGGACCATTAAATGGTACACTTTTTTTTCTTCGATTCAAATTCAATGGAGATTTAGTGTACTCACTAAATAGTGTATATATACTTTATTAATGTTTTGCAAACCTGTTTTTGATTCACTTTTTATGCTTTTGAATTTTCTAATAGGGTTCTTAGTTTAAAACATTTAATTTCTTAGGCATGCATGTAGGTTCATGAATAGAAGGACAGCTGTCCCTTGTTCTCCTTGTCTAAAGTGGGATTGGATGTCCTTATATAAACCATTTTATTTTAGCATTCCATTTATCTACTTAGACAATGTGAGAAATTCTTATAACACAGGGGAAATAATATAAAACACGCTGATATAATTACAGGTGGATAAAACCAATGAGTTCTGTGAGTTGGGTTCTAAAAGTGCAGGAGAAATATTTCCCATTCCCTGTGTTTCCAAGTGGAAATCAGTCATAGCACATTTTTTGTTTTCATAGTCATGGAGTTTCAGATGCTAACATGGTAAGACCTCAACACTGAGGCTGCACTATTAGAATATGGAGCTGTATTATTGAAACATCCTCCTACCTCACTTCCTGAAATAATAAAAGATTTATGAATATTTGTTCAATAAAAATAAAGGAACTAGTATAAGGAGTAGAGCTGGGGGCTCATTTCATGTTCCCTGGGATGCTTTTTGTTGATTGTGTGAGAAGTTTTCTCCTTAGAATAAAAATAACTTTCACATTTGGTAGGATTGGTGAGTAGTATGAAGGGTTACATGTTCACAGCTCTGTCAAAACGTCATTAATCTGCTGCCCCTGACATAGAATGTGTGACAATTCTGCCTACCTCTAGGGAAGTTCACTCACCACAGTGTTTTTAGAAACATAATCATGAGGAAAATGAGTGATGTGAGAGGAATTGCAAACACTTGACGAGCTTTGGGAGAAGAGATATCTTCTGAAGAAAATTAAGTATCTGGGTCTGAACCTTCTACTCCCTTTGTGAAGATGAGCTTGGTATGTTCTTAGTGGTTCAAGTGACTCCATGTACCAGAAAATGGATATTTACGTTCAACTTGTGCAAATTTCCTAACTTTTCTGTCCTCATTGCTGTGCACATTGGAATGACTTTCCATTCCCAAACCCTATAATCCAGATACTGTTATTTCAAACTGATCTCCAAAACTAAGATGACCTCATATTTATCATGCAGTATCGCCTATTCTCAATTACCTACGATGACTAATAAATCCTCAGATATCTAATTTCCACAATTCAAAAATGTCTGGTACTGTTTGCTTAAAATCTGCTCATGGAGAATGCAATCAATTTTTTTTTTTTTGTCCACTTACTAGATACTACTGCTTACTGCAAGGGAAATATTAGAAAGAAAGAGGAAGGAAGGGGTCCAGAAAATCTTTCCATTAGATATTTAGTCTATTTTAAGAGAAAATTCCACGTGGAAAGTATTGTAGACATTTACATAGGCCCATGTGTACCTGTACCCAGAACTGGGTTCAGGATTAAACTGGTGTTGTGGGATGCTGTGTGTGGACCACTTGAACTGTCCTATTTATGGGCATCTGGTGCCACTCTTCCTGACAAGTGTGCACAAGGAGCTTTGAAGTACAACTCAGGTAACTGGAAAAATCACATAAAATACCAGCCTCTATGAACCACACAAATCCCGAACCAATAATACTACATATTCCTCAGCATTAAGATGTAAAGTTTGATAATAATGCTCTAGATTTCTTCGTATTTATTTGTAGAAAAAATTACTTCTTTATCACCTGCATTTTCCAATGGTTATTCTGTCTGTTTGATTAGTAAAGATGTTAAATACACAGTTACCAAAATTGAAGGCATTTGTCTTATATTGTATGTAACAGTTTTCCTCACCTTAAGGGTTTCCTTAATTTTGGTCACTGGGTTTTTTTCCTTAAATTCCTAGAAATGGATTCTTTCCTATATATAATGAGCCTCCTCATAGTTTTCCTTACACAGCAAGAGTTCTATCTGCAGCTACTCTATCGCCAAGCATCACACCACCCGGACAGTTAACCATATTGATAAACCATATTTTCTTAGACATATTCAGGAATGAATCTCTGTAACTTGCCAAATTTATAATATGCAAATGATTAATGAAAAAACTTGAGATATACCAACAGAACAAATCAAAGTATTTTTTCTTTTAACTACACACTCACTTGCTTATACTGGCCTGATGATTCAATGTCTGCTTTGACCAAGTGCAAACGTGGACTGCACTATCATTTTGTCCTGAGAAATGCACAACTGACCACCACTGATCTTTCTCTGAACAGAGTGCTGCGCTTTTACTCACAGCAGTGAGCTCCTTTAGTATAGGATCATCGTGGTCAGTAACTGAACAAAAACATGATGAGTGGCTATTCCATGCCAGGCACTGAGTATGAGGAAACCAAAGCAGTACTGTGCTTGGCATAGATAAGGTCCAGGGGATGCCAGGGAAGGCTTCCCCATGGGAAGAAGCCTAGGTGCAGGGATTTGTGGGATAAGGAAGTTTCCCCCAGAAGGAAATACAGCATGTGCCCGGCTCGTGCATATTTACACCCTCCATTTACTTCGACAATAGTTTTAGAATCACAGGTGTCTGTAGTTGTCTGCTGAGCAAAATCAATTCAGTAAATATCTAAACCACCTACTGTTGTGTACTCCTGGGACTATTATTTCAGTGAGTTGTTATGGAAGGTTCAAAATAAGTATAAAGCAGATTATTTAAGGTAACTATTAGCTGGTTGGGATGATTTTATAACTTTATAACACAAGTTAGTTTATTTTTCATTACATACCAAAATTAATAAGTATAAGAAGAGAATTTCTTCACTCAGCAAATAATTGTTTGGGCATAAGGTAGGGAAAATTGCCTTTTAGAAACACAGCATAATCCATCTCTTAAGAAGATGGTTGATTTTCTGTTAGAAAACATGAATTGTCCTGGAGAGAAGTTTATTGGTGAAAAGCTCGTGTTCTAGGCAGAGCTGAGATAGAACGGGCCAAAACAAGAAGAGATGTGATGTACAGTGTTTATGGAAGTAGAGAGCAGTCAGAGCCGACTGTGGGTAGCTATGGATGGGGAGAGTGTGGGTTCAAAACCACAGGAATTCAGAGAAGAAAATATGAGGAGCATCAGGAGGAAGATTCAAGAAGTTAGCTTGAAGCAAGGACCAAAAATCAAACCAAACCAAACCCCTTACACAAGAACATCTTTACATTGGAGAGGCAGAAGACTGCTAGTTGTGTTTTACATGCTTGTCTCTGCTGTGCCGTGCTACTTTTCAAACTAATTCCCCCACTACAAATTTTTAGGAAGAGTGTGACACATATTGACTCTTAAGGAGACAATGACCAAGCCAGGGCAACAAGAAACTAGAGGAAAGGAAGAACTGCCGGAGCCAAGAGCTACATTTTGTTAAAAGACTCACAGCAGCAATTTGCTACATGGTTGGATTCAGAATTTGATGCAAAATGCTTTACTCAAATTATATTAATATGGACCATTGAAAGAGGTAGCAGAAAGTCACCTGAGTTATCTCATGAAAGTAGGATATGTATATAATACACTCATCAAGAGAAAAATAGATGGTAATTATTAAGATTTCAGAGACAAAAACGGCTGGGTTGTTCAGCTTTGGTGAAAAGAGGAGGCTCCATTGCAGAAGGAAATTGAGGAACAACAAAAATAAGGTAGAAAAGAGGGGATCCTCTCGGAAGGCAGGAAGTAAGACCTACAAAGTACTTAGACTGGACTGGAGCCACACATATGTGTTTGATGCCATTAGCTCTGAAGTTAGATCTAAATTTGATCTTCACTCTGACACTAGTTAGTTCTGTAACCTGGAGGGTTTTTGTTAACATGCCTGTGTTGTGAGGGGAATAAAAGAATGAAATGCCTGCAGAATGATTTTCTTAGTGCTTGGCATGTGGCAAGCCCTTAACCCGTGATAGTTGTGTAGGTTAGGCAATTGGCGTATGACTGAGAGATCATCATGGCTGAAGAAACTACTGGTGAGCTCTGGAGACCAGGGCCTCAGTCTGTGGACAGCTCAAGGAAAGAACCTTGCCATCAAGGGGAATTGCTGGAATGAGGGTAAAGAGGAATGTAACAGGAAGACAGGGAGGAGGTGCCCTAACTACAGGCATGGGTTGCTCCTATCACTGCTTGGATAAGAGTTCAAGTTAAACCTCAGCATGAATGTTTGGTACTACCTGTTAATCAGCTTGTGTGACTATGCAAGCAAATGGGGCTGGTTTCACATTTGTGTTGAGTCTGAACACAAACCAGGTTTGTGAATGCAGCTCAGAGATAGAAGGGCACACCTTTCCCCAACCACAGTGAAGTTCTGGATCATAAGGACTCCTTCTGGCAAAGACACCTCATGTCCATTGGGATCCCTTCTCACAGAGACAACAGTTGAGCCAGGGTTTGTTTCAGTCAGCATTTTCATCACTGTGACCAAAAGACCTGAAAAGAGCAATGTGGAGGGCCCATGATTAGGGAGGTTCAGTCTAAGGCTGACCAACTCCATCGCTCTGGTTCTGAGGTGAGGCAGAACATCATGGTGGAAGGGCACAGGGGAAGGAAGCAGCTCAGGACATGGCACCCAGGAAGCAGAGAGAGAGCTCTGCCCACCAGGGACTACATATAAACCCCAAAGGCACTGCCCCAGTGACCTGCCTCTTCAAGCCACAACCTTCCTGCCCACAGTTATCACCTGGTTAATCCATAAGGAATCATAGTTTAATCATTTCACTTCTGAAAATTCTTGGATTGCTTCTTGCATAAGCTTTTGAGAGACACCTCATATCTAAACCATCACAGGATGGAAGTACTCTATGGAGGAAAGAAATCAGAAGAAAATTTAGAAACTTGCCTTGTGCTTTCAGTGAGTTAGTGGAGGAGAGACTAGAGGCAAGAAGAAACAAGAAATTATGAGAGTGTTCAGGTAATTACCTGCTTATCTAATTATTTTCTTCTTTTCTTAATCTCCAAAAGGAAGGTCTGCATAAGCACACAATAATTTGAAGCTTACCAGTAGTCTTTCTGTAGTAAGTCTACAATTTTATTAAAAGAAAATCCTTGGATATAAATTTGAACAGATTTTTTTTAAATATTGTTTTTACTGGAAAATGATGTAGACTTTTAGCAGTCTACAGAGACTTAGGAGAAGGAGTAAACTTATTACAGACAAAAAGTCAACAACATGAATTTACCATGTTTTTTCCTAGAAGTCATAGATGAAAGAAGGGAACATAGCTACTCAGAAAATAATCAGTTAACACTAAAGACCATCCTAGATAAGAAGAAAAGATAAAAACAAGCATTCAACATTACCTTCATACTATATGCTACATGGTTTGTGCACCTCCCTCAAAGATACATGTGGTAGATGGATGGCAGGTAGCAGGACAGTGTTGAAGTGGTGGAATCTAAAGAGACTTGGCCTTAGTGGAAAGTGCTTGTGTCATTGGATGGGAGGGTGCTACCCTCAGAAAGGATTAATGAAGTTCTCATGGGACCTTGGTTAAGTCCTGCAAGAATAATTTATTATAAAAAGAACAGGTCTGGCCCCAGAATCCCTCTGGCTTCCTGTCTTGCCATGTGATCACTTCCTGAATACTCTAGACTCTCTGATGGCATCTGCCATAAGACTATCAAAGGCCAAATCAATTGTTCTGCCTAATTCTAGACTTCCAGCCCCCAAATTATGAGCTAAAGAGACTTTCTTCTTTTTAAAGCATTCACCTCAAGTATTTTGTTATAGCAACAGAAAACAGAATATGACATTTTGTTAAAAAATCATGACTTTCTTATAAAGCTTTATCCCTTAATTTATTTTTTCTACACATTTGCTTTGTTGATAACATAATACAGTTGCAGCTAGTGAGCAACAGAAAAGTTTATACTGCATCTACATTCGTAAAGGAGTTTGGTTCCTTCTCTGAAGGTTAGAGTTCCTGAGTTCACCTCTCAATATGAGCCCCAATTAATTCAATCCACTAGCAAGATGGGTCACATTTTAGGGAGGGAAAAGAAGAGAGAAAGGCCTTGAGCATGTTGACCTCATCAGGACTCAGCCCACCGCCTGACACCTGTGCCCACGTTCACAGGCTGATTAATGAGCTGTCACTATAGTTGTTGACTGGTGAATTATTTATACTTATAAACCACTAAATAATTTAAAGCTGATATCTTAAATTACAGCTGAGAGTGACAAGAAGAAGGTGGCCTAAAACTCCAACCAGAGATCAATGACCTTGTTCTCAGGGCACTTTGGAACATAATTCCTGCTGACTGTTATTAGAATAAAAAAATGGACAACAGAAAATGTGTGAATTTTGTACAACAGAATGAAATGTTTCTGCAATCAAAGAGAAGGTTGCTTTAAATAAAACAAACATGGTACAACTCTGAAGGACACTCACTTTTTTTAGGAAATGAGGACCTTTTACTTCAAAATTTAATCACTGAACCTAGATGACAATACATTCTAAAATTTGTCTCAAAAACTTTGAACATATTTTGTGATTATGGAAGCACTAGTTAGTTTCAACTGCAGCTATTGCAGTACATTTTGTTATCTCTTTATAATACAGAAAATACAGCTTATAAATAAAATTTTCATTCACATAACACAGGGCGGGATTGGGCTGCAAAACAATCAAATCCAAGCATTTTGAAAAGCAAATAGAAAGGAAGTTGAGGAAAAGAAAAATAAAATAGTGAAGAACCTTATCCACTGTTGATGCACAAAGAGATTTCAGAATAATCAAATAAATTGAGGAACATTTTCTTGAAAGTAGCTACTGTGAGCAAATCAGTCAAACTAAATATGTGTTATGGAAATAACAGATCAATATATTTTAAGATAGCATTGCAAAAGAGAGGGAGGAAAGAAGGAAGGAAGGAAGAAGATAGAGAGAAATTATGTATTGAAATCTTACAATTAGCAATTTCCTATTTAGTTAAGCGAGTTTTTTTTTTTAGTCTCTGTGTGTGTGTGTGTTTGTATGTGTATGAGTGTGTGTGTGTGTGTTAATGCAGTATACTGAAGATAAATGGAACTATATAGATACCAGTCCTGTGGGTCACTGTCCTTCTACACACTTCAAAAAAGTCTTCTCTGTTATTAACCTTTTTAAAGGTGTATCTTTCTAATATGGAGACGTACTAAATACTCATTTGTAGTGACTCCTTAATAATTAACCTCCTTTTCTGTACCGGCCTGTTCTGAAAATACTTTGACTTGCCTTCCAGCTGAAGCTTCCTACAAAAATTCTTTAACAATATTTGCCTAAAACCGGACACATTTCTCCCAAGGCTAATCTTTCCTTGAAAAAGAAAAAAAGCATGTTCGTTTGATTTTGTACCAGATAAGTGCGTCTTAGGGGCACACAGGGTCTTTTCTCAACCATGGAAGTCCTGTTTTCTTAGGACTCTGTTCAAGACACTTGCTCAGTCCATTTTTTGCATGATACAGCAATGCTCAATGTCACCTTTTTCCCCCATAAGTCATCTTTATTGTTTTGTCTTCTATAAAAAACTGATCATTTTGCACCCTGTTTCTTATTTCTCATGCATTCTTCTCAACATTTTAAAAGACACTGTCATTTTGACTAAGAACAGGGGTGAAATTCTCGAGTGATAAACTTCCAAACAAGTTAATCTCCTCCCTGTATTGCATAGAATTGCTTAGTGACACAATTATATTCAGTTTCTAAAATTAGATATAATCATCTCCATCCTTGTAAAGGTTAATAGACACTTAAAAACAACAGCAAGTGATTGGATAGACTTCTCAATTTGGGTTACCAAGATCAAATAACATGACTTAGTGCTATTACATATACCCAAATACTTAAGTACTGACTGTTTTAATATCATGCTTGACTATACTGATACAAGAGGGCCAACATGCACAATGGAAGAAACAGGGAAAGAAACCTCTTTGTGCCCACAGGCCTGAGACTCCTGTCCCCTACATTGAGGCAAGCAGAGGAACCCACTCCTAGGGTGGGGTCTCTGCCCCCTAGAGACCAGAGGAGAATTGTCATAGTCAGTGTTTGCTCATGAACAATTGTCCCCAGGAGGGACATTCCCCCACCAGGAAACATCGGGACTGGTAGACACAACTAGCAGGAATGTCATGTGTTGAAAACTCTTTATTCAGGGTTGCCTGACTGCCTTCCCCATGGAGAGACATTCAGCAACCAATATGGGAAGCTCTATTAGGTAGCCCCAACTGGAGACAGTAGGAATTCTATCAGTACCAGCAGATCAAAATAACATCATAAGGGCACGGAAAAATTAGCTCATCATTAGAACTCCAGCCCACAAGATTGTACTAAATATAACAGGATGATTGCCAGCTAAAATAAAAAGCTTAAATAGGACCCAAAGAGTAACAATAGTTAACAATATGCATAGGATGCAATTCAAAGTAATTTGTGATACCAAGAAAAAAGAAAACCACAACTTGAATTAGAAAAGACTATGATTTCAGGTGAATTTGATGTTGGGAATTTCAGACAAGGATCAGATAAGAGCAGCCATCATAAAAGTGCCTCATCTAGTAATTTCAAATTCTCTTGAAACAAATGTAAAAATAAGAAATCTCAGCAATGAAACAAATGCTATGTAAGAGAGGCAAGTGCACAAACAGTCGTTCCTCAGTGACTACTTGTTCCATATCTGCAATTTCAACCAACCATCATGGATCAACTCTCCACCCCCTTTCAACTGGGTCTATATTGAATATGTATGAACTTTGGGCCCCCGCTGCTATTTCCTAATCAAGACGTATAACAACTCTTCACATAGCATTTACATTGTATTAGGTATTATAAGTGATCTAGAGATAAAGTATAGAAGAGGATTGCATACTTTATGTGCAAACATTCCACCACTTCTTGTGAAGGACTTGAGCACCTCCAGATTTTGATATCCCTGAGGGTCCTGGAACATATCCTATGCAGATCCTTAGACATCACTATATACAACAACACAAATTAAAAACTCTGTAAGAAGTCCAACAGCAGACTGGAGATGACAGACAATAGTGTCGGTTAACTTGGGTAGAAATCAATAGAATTCCTCTCTTCTAAACAACAAAAGAAATGTATTAAAAAGGAAAGAAAGACTTTGATCATAAACGGCCCACTTGGAATCCCAGGAGATAAGAAAGATTCTGAGGTTGAACAGAATTTTGAAGAAATAATTTCTGAAGATTTATCAAATTTAATGAAAAATACAAACCTATAGATTCAAGAGAGCTAGTCAATCACCAAAAGAGTAAGTTAAAAGAACACACACACACAAACATATGCAGACACACACAAAGGCACATCATAATTGAAATGCTGGGGGTAGAAAAGGTTAAAGGAAGCCAATAAGAAATAAAAAGTAATTCATAAGCAACATCAGTTTTAATGGCATCAGATTTCTCATTTGAAATCACAGAGGACAAAAAGAAATGACACAGCATTCCACTGGAACAGCAAATACCTATTTTTTTCTTTCGGAGTGTTCATGAAACCTGTATCAACATAGACTCTGTCCAGGGCCATAAAACCAACCTCAATAAATTTAAATAATTGAAATCAAAATATCTTCTCAGATCACAGTAGAATCAAACTAGAACTCAATAACAGGAAGAAAAGAGGATAATGTCCAAACATAAAGAAATTAAACAACAAAATTCTGAATAATCCATAAGACGAAGAGGACCTCTTCAAAGAATCACACATGCTTGGAAATGAATGAAAATCTATATGTCAAAACAGATGGGATGATACTGATACAGTATCACTGTGATGACTAATTTTATGTGTCAATTTTCAGTGTGTTTTGGATGAAGTGAATATTAAAATCAGTGAACAATGAATAAGTGGATTGCCCTCTATAATGTGAGTGGGCCTTATCCAATCCATTGAAGGCCTGAATAGATCAAAAAAGACTATCTTCAACAAATGAAAGAAAATTCTCCAGGAGACATTATTACCTACTCTCCTGAAGGTCCATCCTGTGAATTTTGGACTCCCAGCTTCAAGAATTGTGTAAGCCAAATTTGTTCCATTTCCTAACCCAAGACTGAGTGAGAAGAGTAAGATAAACATGAAGGAGACAGTAAGAAGAAAAAATTACAGAAAAAAAAATAAACCCAAAATCAATAAAAACAAAAATAGAGAAAATAGAAAAAAATTTAAAGAATTTGTTCTTTGGAAAATTCCATTAAATTATCTCTATGAGAATTAAAAGATAAAAAGAGAGACTATAAAAAACCACTGATCTACAGAAGAAAACAGGGCAAATCATTACAATCCTGTAGGAAATTAATAAGAGAAAAATGTAGACCACATTACTATCATCAATTCAACAGCTAAAAAGAAATAAACTGTTCTTGGAAAATTTGCAGACCACCAGAGTTAATCACAGTCATCTTAGCAGTTCTATAACCATTAACACAATTGAATTTATCACGAAAATTTTCTAAGTAGAAGTCTCCATGCCCACATGATTTTACTGGAGAATCCTACTAAGTGTCTAAAGATAAAGGTCAATTTCCCAGAATCTCTTCTAGAAAACAAGAGGACTGAAGATTTGCTAACTCATTTTGTGAGACTAATATTGTACCTCTGCCAATAAAGGACAAAACCAACTCTCATGAAATGAAAAGCAGAAGTCCTCAACCAAATCAAAGCAAACTATATCCAACAATATATAAAAATAATTATGATCAGGTGGGATTCATTCCAGGTCAGCAATACTGGTTTAGTGTTTTTTAAAATCATAATATCAACAAGTTAAAGAACAAAAATCATACAGTTATATCAATTTTTGCAAAAACTTGGCAACATACAAAAGCTACTCGTGATTTGTAAAAATCCTTTTAAGTAATAAATAGAAGGTAATTACCTCAAATTGGTAAAGAGCATCTATTAAAAAATATGACTACCATTATAGCAAATGGAAAAAACGAAATTCTTTCTCCAAGTGTGGATATGGAGGGCCAACCATATTGAGTATTGCTTCTTCAGTGAACATCATGTACAACCAGGGAAATGAGAAGTCGTGCTCCATCTGTGTACAATGAATCAAAATGCATTCTGCTACCATGTATACCTAAGTAGAATGAATGAATAAATAAATAAACAAAACTGTAGAAACTGGAAGAAGTATGCATGTCTCCAAAATTATAGGTAAGTTCAAGATAGACCAAGACTCTCCTATAAGATGAGTAAGATTCCTTACAGTGGTTCTCAAGGACCCTCAAAATTCCATCAGAGGAAAAAGTAAAGACCCTCTGTTTCAGAATGACCCTGAGTCTCCAAGGCAGCTGAGAGTGGGATTTATGCTGCCCGAGGAAAAACACTGGAGAACAAAAAGGAGGGAGGATGTTCATGTACCAAATGTGGGATAGAAGGCAACTCAATAGTGGAGGGGAACAACCAAAAGCATTTTTTTTTTCAAAAATTAATTGAGGTGGCAAAAGAGGTGGGAGCCCTTGAACAGGGAAGAAGGATGTCTGTGCAGATCGACACTCATTTCTTAAGCTATCATCTTCTTCTAATGTACAAATCCCCACAGAAAAGAATTGCAAGTGAATCCACAACCTTAAATTGTATTAGTAAAGAGGAAAACAAGTAGAATAACAAACTAACAGATAATAGAAGCATATTAAGAATAAAATGGAACAGCAGACAAAGATTGTGAACTGGTATTATGAGTTGAATAGTTAAGGAGGCTCTGGAAGCTGTAAGACAGCAGAATAAAACAGCCATAGATGTTGTCAGGGATGGTGTCTCAGCACAAGCAGAGTTGATAGGAGTCAGGATGGACTCGGGGGAATGAAAATAAAGAACTTGCAGAAAGGAAAATCTAGACAAGAAATAAAATGTGAATAGAAAATTCATGAAGAGAAACACAAAAAGTAATAGTAGAATTTTAAAATTTTCAAAAATGTAAAAATAATTTAATCTAACTATGAAATGAAGGCAAAGAAGATTCAGTACCATTGCCAGAGTCAGTATCGTTGCCAAAGTAGAAATATAAACAATGAAGTAAAGTGGAACACACCACACACAACCACACCCACACCCACACACACACACACACACACACACAACTATGGAAAAATTAAAGAATTAAAGCTTACTTTATTTTTCAGGGGATGAAGTGGAACAAATAGAATCTAGTTATTAAATGGGAACATCCTTTTATTCACTAGAATATTCCACCAGAACAATCCACCATCCAATTTTAATTAGGAAATGAAACAACCATTTAGATATTAGTGAAACAACCATTTATATACTCAGGTAAAAAAAAAAATCATTCGGGAAGGAAGGAAATCAGATTGAAATCTTCCTTATTAAGAGCAACACTTTATATTCGAAAAATGTTCAACACAATGTCTGGGATATTCGAGGAATAAAAAAGTGAAGAGTTTTGTTAACAACTAAATTTTATATTCAAAGTAGGCTGAGGGGACAGTGAAAGTTTGTGCAAAAACTCAAAGACTTTTTTCATCTTGAGAAAGGACAAGAATCAGCCAGGCGGGTAGGATCTTCATGAGAAGCTTGAACAAATGTAACTGCAGTACCAAAACTATCTAGTAACAACAAAAGTGCCAGACTTACAGGCAAATGTTACAGAATCTGACACTATGAATACACAGATATTGAATGAACAAAGCAGAATAAAAGTGAGAAGAGAAAATGGAAAGGAGAAGGAGCTCAGTGATAACTGCCTACTTATTCAGCAAATACCACATTTAATATATTGTTGGCAGGAGAGAGCAGGGTCGGGCTAAGATCCGTATTTTAGCTTTTCTGCTGTTGCAACTAAAGGACTCAACCAACACAATTGTAGAGGACCGAAAGTTTATTTTGGGGTTCATGGTGTCAGAGGTCTCAATCCATAGACAGCAGCCTCCATTCCTTGGGGCTTGAGGTGAGGCTGAACATCATGGCGGAAGAGTGTGGCAGAGGGAAGCAGTGATCAGAGGGCAGACAGAGAGACCACTCTCCAGATACAAATTATATACTCCATAGTCACACTCCCAATAAACACCTCCTCCAGACACACCCCACCTGCCTTCAGTTACCATTTAGTTAATCCCATCAAGGATTAATTTGCTGGTTAGAGTAAGGCCACAACCTAATCATTTCTCCTCCAAACCTTCTTGCAAAAGTCTCACGCGTGAGCTTTTGGGGAACACTTCACATCCAAAGCCTAACAATCGGGTTTGGGAGCATCAATATTCAGCATCCAAAGGAAAAGAGAGGACCAAATCTCTTTATAAACTCATTGTGCAAACATAATTGGTAGAACAGTAATCCACAACTTTTTAAATACTGTAAGATCTACCCCTCCAAAGACTCAAAAATAGCCTAGAAGAAAAGCAACCAAACATCTAACACAGCTGACTCTAGTGTCCATAGGTTCTGCAACAGCAGATTCAAGCAACTGTGAGTCAAAAATATTTTCAGTTGTCTGAACTGAACATGTACAGACTTTTTATTCTTGCCATTATTCCATAAGTAATACAGTGTATCAACTATTTACATAGCATTTACACTGTGTTATAAATCATAAGTCATCTGGAGATTATTTAAAGTACATGGTTGTGCATATATTCTATGCAACTAAAAGCTCATTTTATGTAAAGGATTAGAACATCCACGAATTTTGGTATCTTTAAGCGTAGTAGATAATCCTGCAGGGATCCTGAAGGACAATTGTGCTATGTTGGAACTGAAGACATGGACAAACACAACTGGTGTTACTCAACAACTAGGATTACCATGCATCCTCGCCAAGTCCTTTGCTATCAGAGAAGGAAGTCACAAGTAAACATAGGGAAATGATAGAAGGGATATTGTGATGTCAGAGTGGAGCCCCAGAGAGCAGCCTTAGCTCAGACTTACTTTAACAGAGAAAGATGCAGATACTAGCACAGATATGTGTGTATGTGTGGGTTTTATATATAATATATACATTTTCAATCTGTGCTGAGAGTGCCTAGAAAGAGCGACACCCTATAGTAAGAACACCAGACTCCCAGACCTTGGTTTCTTAATACAGTTCTCCCAAAAAAGGACGAAGACTTCTTGGAGTGATGATTGATTCTGGGACCTTGTAGAAAAAACACAAGATGTGCCTGGAGCCTCTTGTGGTGCTCAGAGTACACAGGTGTATGTACTCTGCCTCCTGCCTGTAAGAAGAATTAACCATAACAAATATCTGTGTACCTTCCCAGGAGGCAAAGCCACAGTGTGATCTAGACTTTCACTTCCAAAGAATAGCATAATGAATGGGAAAACCAGTAACTTTAAAGGAGAGAAACCCGGGGTTGTGACCCATTCTGACCCCTTTTATGCAGTCATCCAAATTGCCAGTCATGGGAAAAGCAAACTGGGAGAAACAAAAGTCCCAACCAAAGACTGTGGAGAGCAAAGCATTCTGGGCCACTCTGACCCCAGACCAGTGCAGGAGAGAAATAATCTTTGTTCACTAAATCACTCATTTCTAGGCTCTCTCCCTCTTTGTGCCTTAACTTTTGATTTTATCAACAAAAACTGGTTAGTGTTCACTTGCTCTTCTAATGCCCTTTCTTTTTAAGTTGCTTAAATTACTTCCCAGCTCTGAAACCACATTGCTTCCTTCTCTCACATAGTGATGACACTTGATAACCATTTACAAGTTTTTATTTATATTCCAACAAATGACTGCATGCTCTCAATAGAGGGAGTGAGGCAGATATTCATGGATATATTAATTCCTTAAAGGTAAATTTCAAAAGTCACTGGGGCAATTATTATCAGAGGGTGAAGGAGGAGAGTTGGTGATAGCTAAATATGCTTTCATTGAGTTCAGGAATAAGCAAATGAAGTCAGGCCATAGTTGCATGAGTCTCCTAACATTGCTATCATGTATTTACTTCCATAGGAAAAACCACGTGAGAAGGTAAATGTTTTCAATGTCGTGAACCACAGTGAATTTGCTTCTCAAGAGGTTTTTGCTTGAAACTCTTGCATATTTAAACTGAGGGTCATATATGAATATACCTTGTGTGTACTGCCCATTTTAAAACATTTGGATGATTTTCACTCATCCTTTATAAAAAAGAATTCCATGAGCACAAATCAAACAAGGGTATCAAGATGAACAGGGCATAAAAATCCATGACAAATCATCTTCACAAAGCATGGCCATGACTACCTTTGCAATTGCTAAGATTTCATTTTCAATGATTTCGCAGTTAAAGTGCGAAGACCCAGCATCTTTATTTCACATCTCACCCATGCCTTTTGGTAAGGTGGATAAAAATCATAGAAATATAGGTATCTGATTGAGAGAGGCAGAGAGGGTGTATTTATCACTCTTAAATACTGAGAATACACTACCACGACCCTGGCCCTCACTTTGCTGGATGAGGATATGTGGGATCCACAACGAGAGTCTCCACCCTAGTGTCCAGAAGGTAGCTCCAATTTCCACATACTCCTTGCTTAGCCATCTTGCAAATGAGAAAGACACAATAGGGCTTTCACACTGGTTGTTCTCCTCTGTTAGATCAATTGATGTCCTCTCGTCTTTTGCATTTATTGTATGCCATGCAAAGCAAAATATTTTACCTTTCCTATATACTTATTTTTTTAATTGATTATTTTAGTTATATATAATATTAGGATGGATTTTGACATGATTACAAAATCATGAAATATAATTTGCTCTAATCCAGTCTCCAGCACTTCCCCCTTCTCTCTCCTCCCTCTCCCTGCTCTCCTCCCTCTACTCTACTGAGGTTTCTACAATTTGCTTATAATTTTGTTTTTGTTGTTATTGCTGATGTTTTTCTTTTTGTTTTTTTTTTTTATTTTTGGTGTTTTTTTGGTAGCATGGATTGAACTCAGGGGCACTCAACAGCTGAGCCACATCCCCAGCCCTATTTTGTATTGTTTATTTAGAGACAGGTTCTCACTGAGTTGCTTAGTGCCTCGCCATTTGTTGAGGCTGGCTTTGAAATCGTGGTTCTCCTGTCTCAGCCAATCTTGGGATTACAGGCTATGCCACCGTACCTGGCTAACTTTAGTTCCTTTTTGAGCACATCCTGATAACAGTAGATTCCACAAAACTTCCATTAAGAAGTGGAAGTTCTTTTAGAGTAGATAATGCATGTATTATAATTTAATGGCCTTCCTAGAAAATTAATTCAATAATATTCAGATATGTATTGCCTCTCAACATAGTGAAGAACGTGATTTAGCAACAACAGTGATAAACACATATCTTTTGGAGGCTTACTCCATAACCGGGAAAATATCACAAAAATATAAATCTGAAAAAGTGAATCAAATTGTAACTCTTCAAAGAAAACAACAGCATCTTATTTATGGTTGTGTTTTTAGAGCCATGTTCAGCGTATGATTTGCACTTAAGAGTTAATGATGTGGGGAGGGAAAAAGGGCAATGGCGAGACTTCTTTGCTACACTTGGAACAAAAGGTTAAGCAGGAACATTCTCTGTACATCCGTGGAGGTTCTTTAGTAGGCCCATATGACACCATTTTTCTAAAGAAGAATCTCCTACACATAGAACCTTTCCAATTGGAGAAATTCAGCTATTCCCTGCTGATTACGTGTGAGAATTTCCCTTCCTTGAATTTCTGTGTGAAGACTAATGTGGAAACCAGGGCTTGGCAAACTTTTTCTGTAAAGGAGCAGATCATAAATATTTTAGGCTTTGTGGGCCATACAGTCACTCAACTCTGCTGTCTCAGCACAAAAGAAATGGTAGAAAATATGTAAAGGAATGCGTGTTGCTATGTTCCAATAAATCTTTATTTACACAAACAGGCAGTGGGCCAGATTTGGCCCAAGGGCTGTACTTTGGCAGTTACTTTCAGGATGAATATGAAACTGCTTTGTTAAATTTATAACATTTGAATTATCCACTTTTCTATAAATATTTTGAAAGTATATTCAATATTGTTCCTTCTTTCATGAGAAAATAATAGAATTATGTATGCATAAAGTATACACAAAATGAATAACATTGCATATGTGCATGTTCTCTGCAGCATTTCCATATCATATTATGCTTTTCAGAGACAGAACAATTGACTGGCTAAGGAGGCTGAAGAGATCAAGGAGGAGACTGGGAGCTATGGCCTTTATCTCCAGTTTGTTTTCTACTTGCTTTATGGTCTTGGGCAAATCAAAGAATATCTATCTGTTGCAGTCTTTGAACATGGGAGTAACCCTCTCCACCCTGCCCCCAATCATCTTTCATATGCTAAGTATCTTTGCATTACTCATGACTTTCAGACCACTCTTTAGGATATGTGAAGTGGTTAGCAGTACATTATATATAGAAAGGTGCTGGGTTCGTGAAGGTTCTCCAAAAGAATAAACAGAGAGAAGAGGATATCTATAGATTTGTACACACCTACCAGGGAACTTATCATGGGAATTAGCTAATGTGCTTAGGGAGTACAAGGAAGCTCAAAATCTGCCATCCACAAGCTTGAGACCCAGGAAAGGCTGTGACATGATTCAATGTGTGTGAAGACCTGAGAATAGGAGAGCTGATGGTGTAAATCCTGATCTGAGGTCCAAGGACTGAAAACATAGGCTGCTGATGTGTATCCCACAACTGTGGCCTGAGAACCTCTAATGCCCAGGGAACAGGGCATTAGAGGTTGTTGTTGTTTTCCCGTTATACTGATACAAATGTCAATCTCTTCTGAAGGCTCCCTCACAGACACACCTAGAAATAATATTTTATTAGCCCTTTCCAAACCCCTTAGCCCAGACAAATTGACAGAATATTTCACCATTGCAGTTGCCCTAAATAGGAGGAGGGGCCAAAGGACAGGAAGGGACTTCAGTCCATGTCAAGTTGGGCCAGTCTTAACTAACAGAGTGTGTGACTAAAACATGAATTTTAGTATCTGTAGACTTATGAAAAGAGGGAAAATGACTTGAAGTGAATACTTAAGAAGGAACAGAGGAATTATGAACTAGAAATAAGATAAAGTCAGCTGAGTTATCTCACAATATGGTGACTGATTTTCTAGGAGATGTTTGTAGAAAACCGGGCAAAAGTTTCAGATAATTAGCATAGCATCAAATCTTTGAAAAGCAAACAAAGCATATGTATATTGTCTTCTCCTTCTCTGCCCACCTCATTTCCAGAAATGCATTCTGTGGTCGGGAATTCTTTTCAGTTAGCATCTCATGTTGTCTGTGACCTATCTTGTGCCCCACCTTCTCACATCCGCTTCATACAAGGTACTGATGGCCCGCTTTCCACCATACAAATATCCTGCTGTTTTCCTCCTACATTTTAATTCTCTTCTTGTGCAGCCTGCAGACACCATAGACGACCACTATTTATTTTGCATCTTTACCATAACATCTTGGCTTCATATTTAGGTCCCTAAGCTATCTAAATTGTTCTGCTAACCAAGTTAAATCCCAGAGCTTAGAGCAGCTACAGGGAAGGTTTCCTACATCTCATCCTGGTGCTGTAATTGAAATTAAAGTAAATTATTCACACAGTGCACATTAATGTTGGCGCAGCTCCTTCTGCCTCCTTCCCAAATGACATTATGAGTTATGCCAAACTAAACTCATTTCCATTTTTGATATGGTTAACGAGTGGTAGATGAAGAGAATGCCATTGACTGAGTATAACTTGATTTTAGTCAGGCATTCAGGGAAAACAATGACTCTCAGACCTTCCTGTTGGACACAACAGATAAATGGTAGCTGCATGTTACAAGGATACTTAATAAAAATTGCAAAGTCCTGATCTCTTGGCTGATAAGAATCAGAAAGAAGAATTTGACTTCGAGTTGTTTTTGTCAACATTTCCTTTTTACCTTTCTTGATCGACAGGGCCACTGAAATTTATATCCATGTAGTCACATGAGTGGAAAGTTCAGATGACAGAAAACTCTAGGATAAAGAGCAAACATGGGGTGAAAGAAGTACATTTTGAAACAATGAAAATATTCTCAACAATCTTAAATAAATGAAGGTTTAAGTACACTATGACTCAATAGGAAGAAAGCCTATACTATAATTAGAGCATATGTCTGAAGATTGATGCCCACTGGATATTATAAAGAAGGAAAAAAAATGTGAGGTGTGCGTGTGTGTGTGTGTGTGTCGCTTAGGGGAAGAATCTGAATCAAAACAACATAGTATCATTTCAAAAGTTGTCTCTGAGTGACAGAGTTATTCTTTTTATCCTTTTCCTTTCCAAGATTTCCTTAAATTCAGGCACTAAACAGTGTTACTGATCCAATAATAAGGTTTTAAAAAAATTCTGCTAGAATGGTGATTACAAAAAAAATAAAAGAGAATCGCTGGCATGGGTGTGGAAGAAAAGGAATACTTGCCCAGTGTTAGTGGGAATGTAAGGTAGTCCAGCCATTATGGAAAATAGTTTGAAAATTCCTGAAAATCTTAATAATAGAATTACCATATAATCCAGCAATCCCACTACTGGGTGTACAAATAAAAAATTAAAATGTGTATGTTGACTGATTAGTACGTTTGGTGGAGCACTATTTATAAGAAATAGGCAAGATAGGAAATCAACCAAAGTATCTATCCAGGAATGAATGGATGCGGAAAATGGGGTATAGATCCATGATGGGATATTATTCAGCTGTTAAAAAGAAGGAAATCCTATGGTTTGTGACAATATAGATGAACCTTCATGTTAAGTGGGATAAACTTGACTGCAGAAAGACAGATGTCACATGACCTCACTTAATTCTCCTAGATAGAATCTCATAGGAGTAGCATGGTGGTTACCAGAGGCTGGGGTGGCTTGGGAAATGTGAAAAGTTGTCCAAAGGATACATATTTAGATTCACATAAGATTATGGTTAACTTAGAGGAATAATTTTAATAGATACATTATAGAGCATGATAATGAAAGTTCATGACAACATGCTGTGTTCTTAAAAAATACAAAGTAGATATGTCTCACCAGAAAAATGATAACTATGTGAGGTAATACATTTATTAATTAGCTAGATTTAACTATTTTCATAATGTATATACACTTCAAAACATCATGCAGTACACAGGTACAATTTTATATGTCAATTTAAAATCGTACTTATTTTTAAAAAGGATCCAAGTTATGTATAACTTCAAAACATGGTCAAAAGTTTTTGAAAAAGGGTGAATGGAAAGCTCTATGTGTTCTTTCCAAAATCAATGTTATGTACATGGGGTAAAAGGCGGCCCTTTACCTCAAAAAGATCTGGTGATTTACTTGGTGCCAAAGCAACGACTGAGGGCCACAGTTGCTAACGGGATGGAGAGATACCTGGCCCTATCAATGATAGTATTTAAAAGTATTCCAATCTATATTTACATCTTTGAAAGAATTCCAGTTCCTCACCCACAACAGAATCTCGCCACACCCCCACTTTCCGACATTTAGTATTCTCTCATCTCTCCAGCTGCTCCAGAGCTACTGTCAGGATGAAACCATGCAACCAATCCAGTCACAGACCACATGGACATGGGTCCACATTGTCCTCAGCTCTCCATACATCTCACCTTGGCTCTTTTGCTCAAGTTCCAATCCAAAGGGGACCCGAACACTCACTGTAGCTATCACCCAAAAAACAAGCCCCAAAGGTGTGCCTTAGCACATGTTACTGCATATTTTTCCCAAGTCTCCAAGCGACTTGTGAAGACTTAGAACTGGTGAAGGCTTAAAACTTGTGAAGTCAGAAGAATGCCTGTGTTTATAATATTCAGCATTATTTTTATTAAAATATCCAATCTGTCTTTGGCATGAAGGTTGGTAATACTTTTCCACTCAGAACATTTTTCTTCAGGTTGCAAGATTTTTGTTAAATGCCTATTTCTTTATGGTAGTATCCAGTGGTAAAATTTCACAGTTTTCCCCAAAGCAAGAAGAATCACTGAAAGTGTAGAACTACCTTCAAAATAACATATAGGCTAACAATTCAAAAAAAATGGTCCTTTCAGGAGAAAGAGGGTAATCATAATATTGAATTGCTTCTGTTCAACGAGATATTTAAATTACATATAATCAAGAGGAAACCTATTATTTTTAATGATTTAAAGTCTCCCACATGAAGGGTGAGATGCAGGATTCTTAGAAGATGCTCCTGTGGATTCTATCTTAATTTCAGCCTTTCTTTCTTGATCCTTAAAAGAGAATCTGGAGAGATCAAGGCAAGAGTAGAAATGGCTCCTCTTTGTCCCTTCCAGGCCCACACACAGGTGAGTCACTGAAGTTTAGCTCTAATTAGGGTTTCCTTTGTTAAAGACAGCTCACCTAGCTTCTCTGTGGGTGAACTCAAAGGCCAGGAGATCCTGTGGGCTTTAGGAAGCCGGTCAGTAGTCACCCCTTGCTGCTGGAAAACTCAATGACAGGACTGTTATAAGCACTCTCAGATTGTTTTTCTTTTTTCTTTATTTCTTGTTTTATCTCTAGATTCACCGATCACATCACATCCTGGATAGCATTATAGCAGTATGGTAAAGAGAAGAAAATATCTAACTAGAGAGAATCATGATTTCCATTTAGATAGGAAGTTTTGGATTGTACTCTGCCAGTTTCAAAAGCATCATTGAAAAAGTGGTTTTAGCCTTAACTTTGCTTCTTTATGTATCTCCTTCATAAGTGCTGACGACCCTGTGCTAAGCAGCACTGTTTTTCAGGACCGAATGTGGTTATGTCCCATCTGCACATTGACAGCATGCTACCTAAGAATTCTGCAATTAGTAGCATGAGGGCTGAAAGAATTAATCTAGTACATCTAACTAACAGGAAAATCACAAAAAGCCAAGCACTGACTGGAAGCTACACACTTAGGTCATTTCAGAAGAACTAGAGCCCAGGCCTGTGATACCAGGGTTAGCTCTCCTCCCCTGCTCCACCTCTCTTTTTTCCCAGGTGACTTCTCTTTCTGGTCACAATGTCTATTTTTCTTTTAACTCTCTTATTTTTGAATCCAACCAACCTGATGGTTCTGGAGAAAATAAGAGAAGGGAAAAAAAAAAAAGGAGGGAAAAAAATGTGGCCTGGTAAATTATTTGTACCTGTTTGTGAGACTGCCTTTGTCTAAGGTATGTTGTATTATTTATTATGATGTATAAATATTTATTAAGTGTACAGCATATCTCTTCTCCAAAGAGAACAAAAAACATCAACAACAAACACACAACACTCTAAACTCTTTTCTGAACACGATCGAACTGAATATTCCAGGCAGATTACAGGAATAGGCAGCAGGACCCCAGATTGCAGAGTGGTGTGCTTCAGACAAGCTGTGTTTCTGGGTCTGCCAGAAGGACTGGCTTTCATTTCTGGTTCCATGTGTCCCCAGCATGCCATGTATGTATATGACCCAAGTGAAACTTTCAAGGGGGTCTGATTGGGGATATATTTAAGTAGAATATAAAAATCCACAAGCTTTTCAGGAATTTAGCTCTGCCTATTTTTCTTTTTGTTGTAATAAGAGAAACAACAACTAATTATCCTGGTCAAATCACTTACAAGGAAAAAAAAGTATAATCTCCTCTACTTATTAAACATTTATAGCATGCTGCATTTGGGTTATGTAGTCACCTTAAATTACTACAAGAGGCACTTGAGGCAAAAATCACAAAATCTCACAAAATCCTTGCAAAATAATTCTAGTATCTTTAGTTGCCAAATGCAGAAAATTAAGCATTGAAACATTTTTTTTTTTTACTTAAATACTGAAATCATTTCTTGTCATGATATTGCTCAGGATTATGTTTTCCTCATGGATTCTGGAAGAATATCTCACGATTTGGTTAGGTTAAATTGTGTTTGGTTTGTCTTGGATTTTAGTGGCTTTTTTTGGTAATGTCTGTGTCTAGGAGCTCTTGCTACGCTGTTCTTTGTTAGAGTTCCCAGGAGTTCTTTTAATAATGCATCCAATAAACATGTCAAATACACTCTCAAACACATGCTGTTGCTTTAGCACTGAGTGTCAAAGACACTGTGCCCTGTACAATCAAGACAACACTATTTCTTGTATCATTCTGAATAAAATTCCAAAGTGTAATGTACACACTAAATACAGGATGATACCTAGAAAATCAGATAAAACTAGAGAACAACATCTTCACCCAAGCTGGACTGAAGCTTTATGAGGGTGTGGTCAGTTGGTCAATGCCTGTTTACTGCTTGCTCTATCTCTGCTGCTTGGATTAACATCTGACAAATTAATTGAATAGGTGCTGCTATCATTAGCATAAGGTATATCCCCCAGCTCCAGAGGCTCATTCTTATTTAAGACCAGATCCCCAGGGTGGCGCTATTGTGAGGTGGTGAAAATGTTGGGAGGGGAGGCCTAGTGAGACATATGTCCTTAGTTCACAAGGGAAGTACATGGAAAGAATTGAAAGACCCTAGTTTTTAATCTCTCTGATTTCTGGTTTGCCAATGTGAACTCTTCTGCACACCTGAGCTCCTCCATGATGCTGCCATCTGCTGCTCTGAACAGAAGTCCAACCAGGACTTTGTCCAAAGTTGAACTTTGAACCTCCAAAACTGTGAACTACATAAAATTTCATTTCCTGTATAAGTAGCCTGTGTCAGGTATTTCATTATAGTAATGGAAAATGGGCTAAACAAATGAATCAACCAGTATAGAAATAAACTATTGCTTTACGATTAAATATTGTCAAACTGAAAAATCTTTCTGATGTAAAAGACTGTGAAGAAAAGATTCTAAAATCTGTATGTGCTTCAGCATTTCAAAGTTATTTATTCATTTTTATTATTGAAGTGTTCTACCTTACCTAACTGATAGACCCTACTAGAAAATACAGCATACAAGAAGTAATGATAATTCTAATCTAAGGAATAAATATTGAAATCTTTGTCCATTACTTTCCTGACTTACTTATGGAAGTCTATAAAAATTTAGAGAAATTTTATTCTAAGGTTCTTAATGGTTTTGTGACTAGTTTTGCCCAGGTAAAATATATTATAGGCGCCCTCTCACATTCATAAATGTATCAGCTACAACATCAATTTTAATGATTACATATCATTGAATTTATACAACTCTCAATTTTTAAATTAGTATTAAATCAGTTTTTAAAAAGCATCCTAACCATTATTCATCTTTAGTTAAACATTCTACTCATTCTACTGGAGAGAGTCATTCTTTTCCATATTTTCCAAGTTTGGGGGTTCATAAAAAACGTGAGTTCTAGATCCTTTGCAAAATGCCTGGCTGGTGGAACAAGGCATACTCACATCTGTAGCTCTAACGCAGAAATCTAACGCGTTGAGCTTGACAGAGGCTATCATCTCCATTTTTCCTAAAATTCTGTTAAAGAGAAAAATGCCATTTGTTTATTAGGATGTGAAATGGCTATAAATCTAATATATAAATATGCATCATTGACTATTGTTTTAATTGTCTTCATTTAAAACATTTACTCAGTGGTTCCCCATTAAAATACATTCTTCAGTAATAGTCAGTCTCCATGGGAATACATAAAACAGCATATTATAAAATAAGATGCACTTTACTTGTGCATAACTATCTTTGTGAAGAAATTATTCCTTGTAAGTTTTGGTACTATTAAGTGCAATAATTATAGCAAAAATAACATTATGGATGTTATGTTTTATGTTAAAGTTATAACCAAATGAGGGATATCCTCACATTAAGTTAAAATTCATTAAACCAATTTGATTTTTGCCTAGATCAATTCTCTTGCTCTTTTTAGAGTGATAGAGTTTTTCTTTCACAATAGAAAATATCATTTTAATCTCAACAGCTATCTTGCAAATAAATGTTTTACAAAAAAATGTAAATAAAATAAGTTCTCTAACTCTACTTGATTACAAAGCTTGTGTAACTCAAAATATCTTGCAAATAGTCACTCACCCTTTGGTCCTGGAAAAGTAATGATTTATGCCAAGCACAAGACAGAAAATATACTTAATTTATTCATTGCACAACCTATCCACCACCTCAGGGTGGGGTGGGGGAAAGCTGGAAAAACATTGTGAGCTAATAAATTATTTCTCCTTATTTGGAAGCCTGTCACTGTGGTATACTGCTAGTGAGGCTTACAAATGATTCTTATTCTGGAGATGTTGATAAAAACAACAACAACAACAACAAAATATTAAACAGGAAAAAAGTGCTAGATAATAAATGCTGCCTATTTTTCTGTATAAAATTTCAATAGAAAATGGATAATTAATTAGGCTCCTACTAGATAACTGTGGACAATGAATGGATATAATCTAACATTTTCATGATTTTTTTTTCTTTTTGTCATATGTGAAAATTTGTTTTCCTAATTTCTGGACCCTCTTCATGTGAATCTTTTCTACAAATGTCAGTATTTGAATAAACTTCCAGCTCCTGCTCCTAGACAGACACAGTTGATATAACCCAGATAATTCATGCAAAAATAGACAAATTTAGAAAACACTCTTTCGTTGCCTTTGTAGGAACTCCATTTCTTTTTTCTTGACCTGAATTACTCCCATAGTAGCTCTCTGTAGAGCACCAATTCAAAAATAAATATTGACCCAACACTTTATTTTGTGTTGTGTTGACTTGGCAATGTACAGCCAATAAAAGCTACATTAAAGCATCTGAACACTCAATTTAACCCTGAAAATTTGCATTTATAATTGATGGTTATGTTTAGCTGATTAACAGTATAGAGAAACACTCTGAAGATTACCAGTGAATTCCACTTATTTTGTAAAATAAACCCTAAGTAAGACACTGGTGGAATTTCAATCTACCCAGGATAAGCTGGATTAAAAAGAATTCCATGTGTAGACTCCTAAATTAATTTTTCTAAAATAAGATAAACATCAAGAGACACAAAGTTAAAGAAATAAACTCAGCAAACATAATGAAATAGTGAAAAGATTATTTGGTTGCATTTAAATAGCTTGAGTGCTGAATATCTTGAAGCTTGCAAAGATAAGTAATTTAATTTTACACATATTTAAGTTAAAGAAAAATAAAATGAAACCAACAGTGGTGATGAGACTGAATGGACCTCAAATACTGAAGTTTCAATCATTTAGCATTAAATAATTTAAGAATAAGAGAAACAAAAGAGCATGCTAAAGAAATATTTTCCTTCAATTTTTGTTATCATATAGTTCTTTAATCAATAGGTCATCATAAGGGAACATCTCAAATAAGATTGAAGGATATCAGTCATTTCATATTTACTAATTGTGTTTGATTTTAATTTTAGATAGGAACAACAATTTGGGCTGGGGATATAGCTCAGTTGGTGGAGTGCTTGCTTTGCATATACATGGCCCTGGGTTCAATCCCCAGCACCACACACACATAGAAATTAATAATCAGTTTTCTTTATTGCTTTCTGAAAATTTCAAGTTTTATCATTGAAGTAAGAATGAGGAGAAGAAAAAGTCCCACTTCAATATCTCCCTTTTCTTGAAGTTTGTCATTTCATCAAGTATAATGAATGGCATTATTGTTGATAATTTTGTGGATTACTGTAGATTTGGAAGAAAGAAAGAAGAGAAATTGTACCTACAGAGGAAGCAGCATGAGAAATGGGTATCACTCCAGTCAGTTTGGGGAGCCTTATCTAAACTAAGGAACCACCTCTGGTGTTTTCCATTTATCTAGCAGACATTATTGAGCTTACAATCAGTACTAATTCTGTAGAGGATGTTGTGGATGATACAAAGATGTCTATGGATTTTATTCCTATAAAGGTCTTTCTTCCAGAATGAATTTTAGAATATGTAAAAGTAGGCAAAACACAGCAATTATGGAAAATTGCATGAAGGATTATAAAAATTCTGAAAATAGGATTATCCAGCAATCCCTCTTCTGGGTATAAATACCAAAGAAATGAAATTACCACCTGGTAATGTGGTACCAGGTGATGTGGTAATTTCAGATGCCTGCACTCCTGTGTTCATTGCAGCATTATTCACTGTAGGGAAGATGTGGCATCAGCCAAAGTGCCTGTCATCAGGTGATGGATAAAGAAAATGTGCTGTAGATGAATGTGGAATATTATTCAGTATTAAAAAGTGGGAGAGCTGGTAATTGCCACCACATGGATCAACCTGAAGGACATGATGCTAAGCGAAATAAGCCAGACACAGAAGAGTCATATTGCATGGTCTCACTTTTAAAAAAATTAAGAAATAAATATGCCAAGAGACATGAACACAGCAGTTACCAGGCACAGCAGGAAATGGGAATATGTGGGTCAAAGGATACTAAAAAAGCAGATATATAGGATGAACAAGTTTGTAGGATGAACAAGTTTTAAAGAGCTAACATGCAACATGGGGACTACAGTCCATGACGGTGTATTATATTTAAGTTTTTTACTAACTGAATAGAATATGGCTGCTCTCACCATGGGGAGGAAAAGGGCTAAGTATGTGAGATGATGGACATGATAATTTGTTTTACTCTAATAACCATTTTACCATATGTGTGTGTCTCTCTATAGGTATATACACACAGATATATATCATAGTATCATGCTTTATCTTAAATATACACTATAAAAATTTATTAAATAAAACAAAAATTACTTAAAATGCATTTTTACATATTTTTCTCAACTTCATTCCCAGAGGATTCCAGCTCTTTTTAAAACCTCAGAATGGAGGATTTAGGCCCTGAACAAAGATGATGAGTGCCTTAGAAGTGATCCAGAGGGTTCTGGTGTTCTCAGTCAGCACCAGCCTCAACTTGGTCAGACTCAGCCAAAGCTGGAAGCAGAGTGATAGATAAACTGCCTGTGCTATCATTTTGCACAGACAGGCTCTAACCAGGGTGAAGCTCTCCGACCCACACCTCAGAGCACCCGTTTCTTAGCCAATAGAAGCCCCTCCATATCCTGAGTAGTTTTCAGAGAATTTGCTTCTTGGTGCTATCTTCAACAATCAAGAAACCACACGGACTTTGTGACCTGATTTAAATGGAAGGATGAGGGAGTCGATAAATGCTAATGGTCAGCAAAAATGACTTAGAGTGAGATTCTATTATTATTGGGGGCTGGTGCTTTTTCCCCCCCTACTTTAGAAACAAAGAGAACATAATTGGTATGAAAAAGAGGGTGGCAAATTTAGCATTTGAATGTGTAACCACGTTATAACCTGTCTTTTTGAGAATATCAACTATTCGCAAAGAACATGTCTATGACTCATGTTAAACACACTTTTTTTTGCTGTAATAAAAAAATAATTAAGCATCAAGAAAGCAGAGGAAGAAAATATCACATGTAATGAGTAGGTAGCATGTAGCAATTAATAAAAAGAAGTGAGGATCAGGTAAAATAGCCTCAGGATGTCTCGAATATATTACTTTAAAGTCTAAGCAAGGGTAAAAACAGATACCTGTCTATAATGTATTAGACTGACCCCTCAGTACAACATGTGATTTCTATATGGATCTTTAGACATTTATTCAAGCACGTTTGCTGAGTTTCCCCTTCCAAAGTGACTCCCTGCAAGTCCAGAAGATAAGTACACATTCCCATAAGCTTTCAGACACATTCAGATGTGGTCACAGGTATTTCTTGCTGATATTGGCCCTGCTCTAACTTTCTTCTGGCTTATTTTCAATATCATGTCTTGCTTCCATTCATTAATCTCCCTCCTATACCCATAGAATGTTCCAAATGTGCCTTACTGCTGAGGTCGCTCCACTAATTATATAATAAGTCATTTCCTTTTCCCTTTTTATATTTCTCTTTTCTCCCCAAATTTCCACTAATGATACATTTCTTTGTATCATTGGACTAAAACTAAGGCTAAATCACAATGAAGGATTGCAGATGATTGAAACAGATTCTGTGATATTATACATTCCTGATTTCTGCCCAGTGCTAGTCCCCATCTTCCTCCCCCTTTCCCAGGCTTAGCATATTTGTCAGTTTCTTGACTTGAGATTGTGCGCCTACAGGGCAGATGTGATGTACTATTCCGTCATTCTGCATGGCTCAGAGCATGATGTTGGTGCTTGCAGAAATGTGAAACATAATACCAATAATAATTGCATGCAGTACATTCAGGAAATGTTCATTAAACAACGGCTATGGAGTAGCAGGCTTTGTGTCTTACCGAGAATATGGATGTATGATTGTGTGTGTTTATGTGAGTGTGTATATGCGTATGGGGGTGCATATGTGTGAGCAAGCACCCAAATGCACCGGAACACACACATTGATTTAGTGCAAAAGCAAACCTTTTTCTCCTTTGTTTCCATATGCTCTTTTACTGTCATACTAAACACAAAATCTCTAATCCTTCCTTACATAGTATCAACATGCCATATGCTTGGGTACCGTGTCTAGCTTTGTGTAGACATTAGAGGAAAATGGTTTTAGGGATCAGCACCGATTAGTGATAGCTTCATCAATATTGGCAAAATAATTTGATCTTGACTTTCATATTGGTTCACCAGATTTAATTATAATAAAAATAAACATATCTTCATATCAATCACTTACTAATTATTAAACAATAGCGAACGATAAAATATTTCATGACACTTCATTGTTATTTTTCTTATAGAGTTCCTCATGTGTATCAAGAGAGACTCTAGCAGAGATCTTACAGATCTTATAGAGAATAAAAACAAAATCATAATCAATCATTGTGCCAGTACTTGACTTGATGATATAAAGTTAGTTTACAAAACCTGGAATGCATTGATTAGATCTTGTTTTATTTTGTAATAAAACTATACAGGTGGTGTTGTCTATCTTTGTAAGATTTGGAATTTTAAAAATAATCTGAGATAGATATTTTTAATGTTTCTTCCTGCCTCTACAACAGTTGGGAAAAAATGGGGCATTTTTGTTGTTGTTTTTAATTCCTGAAAGTCAGCCGTGTCTTCCTTCACCTGCACACAATTCTTCAGATTTTATTATCACATTTGAAACAAAAGCTGCTGAATATGAAGTTTCAGTTTCTCAAAGAAAGAAAAAAATCCATCTGATCTGTATGACTCCATACTAAACAGACTCTAATTTGTCTTGAAAAGAAAATTTACTCCAAGCAAGAAATCAGAAAGGAAAAAAAAAAAACAAAAAAACAAAAAACCTGGGCTCTCTTGGGAAAAAACGTGGAACATGTAGAATATTACAGACTTTAAGATACAGTATGCTTCCATCATTTTAAAGTGCTTAGTAATAATTTGCTGTGTAAAAGACAGAGTTCTAAACCATACTTTTTTTTTTTTTTTTTATTAATTCTTAGTGATCTTGCAGTGTAGGTGCTATATGTCCCAATGTTACAATGGATGAAAGGAATTAAGGCCCAGGCAGGTTACAGGTTTTCCTCAACATGTGATAGACTCAGCTACATGTAACTATTTCAACAGACTAATGTTTATTTTTCAATCTATTCCATAAGAGGAATTTGGCATTTATGAATATTACAGACAACTTATATTTTATTTCAAGCTCCTGAATGAATACAAGGTATTTTTCTCTCAGTTTTATGGCCTTTCTCTTTTGCAATAAACTGCTGATTAGTAAATCTAGGATAGTTTTTGAAATTTCAATTCCCTTCTTTCATCTCTTAGCAGTTTGGGTTCAACATTTGAAATGATTGGCCAAATAAAATGTGGGGAACGGTAGTAGATTGATTGATTGGCAGACTTGATATCTACTGATATAGATAATTATGAACTTGTGCAAAAAAAGATAAAGTTGATAGTTCTGTGTTTCTCTTATACTAATCACACCTTTGTTTTTTTTCTGTTTGTTTTTCCTCATTTATAGTTCATAGATAGCAAGCATTCTGCGTCACTTTGATTTTTGTTGTTTTGCTGGACAACAGCAATTGCAATTAGAAGGGTATTATGAATCTGCCATGGGGTGATGACATTCAGGACAGACCCAAGCTAGGCTGCGGATGGCAGCTTCTTTTCAAAAACTCACTTTTTTTTTCCCCTTCTACCACGGGGGTTGATGCATTTTCCTAATAGAAGAACCTGAATTGCGGAAATGATGTTAGTTCTACTCTTACTTGAGCACACAAGGGGGAAAAAAAGAAAAGCTGAAATACAATTTAAAATAGTTTTAAAAAATAATTAACTCTGCCAAAATATGACTTGCTTCTCAGAATTTAAAAAAAGCTCCATCCACATTTACCATCCAAGCTCATCCTTAGACTTTTCCTATATCCTTGTTTGGCTCACTATATTTTAAGCATGAGAGACTATTCCTGAATGCATCAAATTCAAGAGTACAGTCAAAGGCACAAAATGAACAAACAACCATGAGTACACAAAACTAGGGTGACACAAAATGAAGACAAGTTGTGTGAACCAGAAGACTGTCACATAAGTGTTCTGGCTCTGATTGACATGCATTGATTCACTCTGTCCTTGCTGATCAAGGCTTTCTCCCATTTCCTTGGCCTCTCTCTTAGACTTAGTAGGACCTCTATGTCCTCTGAGTTTGTCATTTTCATTCTAAAGGGGGATAATAAAATGAAGAGCAATTTGGTTCTATAGAAAAAACCATCAATCTCTATTGTGATTGACACTAAATACTAATGATTCTCATTTGCATCCAAAGTTATGGCAGCAGAGACCAAATGGGAAAACAGAGAGAGATTCTCCATGTCTGGAGATAAATTTGGGAAAACTTTTGAATCATTTTTTGTCTTGGCCACCCTTCCATTTGTTATTCTGTGCCTTAGGGGCACACTGTTTTTGCATTTCTTTGCCTCTGCTCTTGAGCAGAACACTGAAGTTAACTCCCTATCAAAATATGCCAAGCCCCAAACTCAATAAATAATAACAAGCATAATGTCTGGAATAATAACGATAGCAAAAAAGAAATGTAGACTGGTTTCCATGCATGAGACATTCTTCTGAAGGCTGCATACAAATCTGACTTTTTATTTCTTACTGCAATCCTACGAGGGAAGTAGTTTCATGGATAAGGGAATGAAAGTCTTACAATCAAAATGGCAAGAGAAAGAAAATAATCAATTAATCAATTCACATAAAATAATAAATGGGTGATAACCAACAGAAATATCTGCAATAAAGAATATACTTGTGGGCTGGGGTTGTAGCTCAGTGGTAGAGCATTTGCCTAGCATGTGTGAGACACCGGGTTTGATTTTCAGCACCACGTATAAATAAGTAAAATAAAGGTCCTTTGACAAGTAAAAATATTACTTAAATAAAAAAGAACATACTTGCGCCTGAAAATCTTTCAAATTGATAAATTTTAAATAAAAAAGAAAAACAGGAAAAAATTGTTCTCTGTTGAAAAACAGAGAAAAATTGTTTGAAAAAAATCAATATCCATTTGTGATTAAAATTTGGAGCCATAAGAAATACAAATGAAGCCCCTCAATTTACAAAAGGACATTTACAGTCTCTTTCTCCCCACATCCTTGCCAATATTTATTGTTACTTGTATTCTCTATAACTGCCATTCTGACTGGAGAGAGGTGGAATCTCAGGGTAGTTTTAATTTGCTTTTCTCTAATTGTTGGAAATATTGAGCATTTTTTCACAAATTTTTTGACTTTCCTAGTCTTGTATTTGAATACACAACCAGGGTAACTCCACGTCAAATACAACCAAAAGAGTAGGATCCTTGTATGTATAATCTGGTAAAATTCATTCTGTCATGTATAACTAAAAGAAAAAAGGGAGGCATTTACTAAACACCTACAGCTAATATCACAGTTCTCCCTCAAGAACATAAGTAAGGCACTGACTCCTGTCTTACTCCTCCTTTCAACAGCATATTGGAAGTCTGAGTTGGCTTCATAAAACAGGAAAGGAAAGAAAACATCCCCAGACTTGAAAGGGTGAAATTATATATAATTTATTCACAGATAATATAACTTTCTATGTAGAAAACCCCATAGATTCTATTAAAAAGAACAAATATCTCTGAGAAGTGACAGCAATTATAATAAGGTTGCAGGAGACAAGGTTAATATACAAAAGTCAATTGGCTTTTTTATGTCAAAAATGAACAATTAACCAAGAATTTGAATTATGAAAGAAAATATCTTTTCTAACAGAACAACAAAAAGTATAAAATAAATATATAGATATAAATATAACGAA
Source organism: Geosciurus inauris (assembly GCA_004024805.1). Lineage (NCBI taxonomy): Eukaryota > Metazoa > Chordata > Mammalia > Rodentia > Sciuridae > Geosciurus > Geosciurus inauris. The sequence goes on from PVHX01000680.1 coordinate 197,852, forward strand.
ATAGGTACAGTCTATATGTGTAAAACTACAAATGCCTGACAAAAGAAATCAAAGATCTAAAGGATGAGACTATAGAATGAACTGAAAAACTCAATATATCAAAAATCAATAATATGGTACCCTGTCAACTCTTCCAAACTTGATCTGTAGGTACAGCACTGTCTCCATCAAATGCCCAGAAAGCCATTTTGTAGATAATAAAATAACTGATGTTAAGGTTTATATAAGGAATCCAAAGACTTAGAGCAACCAATGCAATATTAAAAGAGCAATTAAGGCAAAGGATTCACAATACCTGATTTTAAGACTTACTAAAGATCAACAGTAATTAAAACAGTTTAATACTTGCAAAAATAGACACATGAATCGATGTGAAAGAATAGGCAGCCCAGAAATAGACCTATGCAAATATATATATTTGAAAAACAAACATTTATTTTCAAAAATTTTGCCCAAGCTATTGTATCTCTTCCTTCCTTCCTTCCTTCCTTCCTTCCTTCCTTCCTTCCTTCCTTCCTTCCTTCCTTCTTTCCCTCCCTCCCTCCCTCCCTCTCTTCCTCCATTCCCCTCCTCCTCCTCCTTCTTCAGTACATGGGATTGAACCCAGATGTTCTTAATCACAGAGCTATTTTCATAGACCTTTTTTATTTTTTATTTTGAGACAGGGTCTTACTAAGTTGCTTAGGCCCTTGCTATATGGCTGAGGCTTGTCTCAACCTGCAATCCTCCTGCCTCAGCCTTCCAAGTTGCTGGGATTACAGGTATGTGCCACCACATCGAGCTAGACTCTCATATTCTAAAAACAAAACTATATATAGACTTAAACATTTCACAAAATTAATTCAAAATTGAACTTATACTTACATGCAAAGTGCAGTTATTGAACTTCAATTAAAAAATCTATGTAATAGTAAATTTGATGATAATAGTTTAGACACATTACAAAAAACAAAATCCATGAAAGAAAAGTTGGTAAGTTGGACTCCATTAAAATTATGAAATATACTGTTAAGAGAATCAGAAGTCAAGCAATAAGCTGTACAGCAATAGTTGTGAGATATATATCTGATAAAGGACTTTTATGTATACAAAATATACAAAGAAATTTGAAACACACATAAGAAATTAACACTGAGTTTTTAAAAAATGGACCAGAGATCTGAACAAATACCTTTCCAAAGATAAAGAGTAAAAACTTATATGAAAATGTGCTCTGTATAATTTTCCACACAAAATTGCAAATAAAGCAATGATATATCAATATACATACATCAGAATATTCAAATCCCCTAACTGAAAATGTCAAATGACAATAATGTCCAGATCTCACTTTTCATTGGTAGAAGTGCAAAATGTACAGCCACTTTAGAAAGTAGCTTTGTGATTTCCTACAAATCTTGAGTCTTTCCATATGATCCAGCAATTAGGTCCTAGGTACTTATTCCAATGACTAGAAAACATGTCCGCACAAAAACTGGCATGTGAAAGTTCACAGCATTTTAAATTCATGATCACTAATAACAAAAAGCAACTGAGAATTTCTTCCATAAATAAAAAGAGATCATATTGTGTCCATACAATTGAATATGTTTTATTTTGCCTTAAATTTAATGGGCTTTTGAGCTGTAGAAAGATATGGATAAATCTTCAATATATGCTGCTAAGTGAAAGAAGCCAGTCTGAAAATACTGGATACGGCATGATCCCAATTATAGGACAATCTAGCATGGCAAAACAATAGAGACACTAAACCACTGTTTTCCAGGATGGTATGGAGAACCTGGCAAGAAAGTCACTAACTCCACCACCAACGCAGCAAGCAATCTCTCTGGAAGAATTGGAGGAAGTGGTGCCAACCCAGGGAACCTTGGACCTGAGTGCAATTTCTAAGCCTAAGACAAAAGATTCTGTGCAAAGCCTCTGCACACTAATTGATAACGTCCTTTACCCACTGGTGTATGGTCAACAGTTTTGATACCACTGAACACATACACTGGACCTGAATAGCTAAGCCCGTGAACGGAGGACTGTGGGGATGAGTGGTCCCAGGAATGAAGTGGGGAGGTTCCTCCAGTAGCCAGGCTCACTGCTTCCCAAAGGGTAAGCCACCTGAAACTATTCCTAAAATGTGAAGTTTTTCCACTTTTCAAACTCTCCATTTGAAAGCCCTCTAAACGTTCTGCTTTCCTTTATAATAATCACTATTTTATGTGATATAATAATAATATATGTCTAATAGCAGCAGCCACTCTTGTGTAAGTGCTTTGCATGTTGTACTTTATCTTTTTAAAACACTCATGAGGTAAGGCCAAATGTTTGATATGAGGATGCTAATCCATATTGGCGGTGGTGGTGGTAAAGGAAGAATGGAGGAACTTTGGATCAGACAGAGGAGTGAGTGTAAGGGAAGGGGAGGGGAGGGGGCATTAGGGTGGGAAGGATGGTGGAATGAGACAGACATTATTCCCCTATGTACATGTAGGATTGTACTAATATTGTGACTCTAAATCCCATACAACCAAAGAAATAAGAAGATGTGTTCCATTTGTGTACAATAAGCCAATACATCCAGCTGTCATGTATAACTAATTAGAACAAACAATTTAAGAAATAAATAAAATTACAGAAAGACAAAAAAAAAAAAAAAAGACTGATGCGGAAAGTAGTATCTAATTCCTGGATGATAATGGTCATCCCTTGGTGTGTGCTGGGATGGATTCCAGGATACTTCATGGACACTAAACCTCAAAGATGTCCAAGTCCCTTATATAAAATGGCATAGAATTTGCATTGTATACTTTAAGTAGTATTTTGATTACATATAGCACATGTCACAAAATGAATGCTCTAATACTACAGTGTTTGGGAAATAATGATTCCCCCCACCAAAGTCTGTGGATGTTTGGGTATAGAAGATTATTTTTATATTTTTGATGCTCATGGTTGAATTTATAGATGCAGAATGCATAGATAAATACAAAGGGTTGACTGTACTGAGGTTTAATAGTAATAAGGAACTTGGCCCTAGAAACACAGTTGTTTAGTTGTTCCTTAAGTTGACAACTATTTTTGAGCAAGGACCATGTGCCAGTCTTTGTGAGGTTGTTTTTTGTGATGAGCAAATTTGCAGGAACCACAAACATAGAGGACCTGCAAGCTGGTGTGGAAGAAAAATGCTATCAAAGAAACATACCAATGTGTGATTGAGGTGCCAGATTATAAAGGAAATGAACCAGTCCGAGTTTTCATTAGTAAAGTGGAGAGAGCAGTCTTTCTGAAGAAATCACATGCAAATGGAAGCCCAAAAGATGTGAAAATCCCAGAGTTCATGCCAGTGGAAGAGATAGGAAAGTATTTTCCTAGCACATGAAACAGATGATGCAAAGGGACTGGAAGTCCAAAATCTCTAGATGCCGACAGGAATCATGCATGGAAGAGCAGCTACACCATTACAGGATTGCCACGATCCCTACTATGTATGGATCCCTACTATGTAACCTCTTCTATGTATCTTCTCTTCAATATAAAACATGTTCATTCTAGAAAATCAGGAACAGTCACAAAAGTGCTAGAAGAAAGCAAAATTAAACAGACCCACTGCGCTGCAAAGGTGAACATCGTAGATCCTGGTTTTCCAGTAGTATTTCCTCTATCTACCTGTGACTTTGGCTTCTAAAGGATTGACACTTGAATATTTACAATGACAAATGTATTGTAAAATTTTTCCCATGTTACTAGATATTATACAGTGACATTGTTTTAATGGCTATTACTTCCTTGCAAGGCAACTTCTATGGGCATTAAAAATTTAGAAATGCACACTGACATCAGAACTGTGTGAGAGCCATTGCTTCCATACAGCCTGGAAATTCAGGCCAGAATGCTTTCTTTTTGTTTTTATTTCCTTTCCTACCATTTATTTAAGTCATATGGTCTTGCTATGTTGCCCAGACCCCCAGTCTGGCCCCAAATTCCTGGGCTCAAGTGATTCTTCTGCTTTATCTTTTCCAGTAGTTGGGACTGCAAGAGTGGAACCCTTTACCTGTCCTTCTCATTTCTTTCCTTATTTTGTTTATTTAGGTTAGCAAAATCTAAACAGTGCAGTTCTATTGTGCATGAACAGTGACATATATAATCTTCATTTGGGAATTGTGCCCACATTCCATAAATTATAAATTAATCATTCTATTTATATCTATTAAGCAACCTATTATCTCTATATTATTTCAAAATATGACTAAATGAAATACATGGAGTTAACTTCTGAATTTTCCCTTGCCTTTTAATATTTTTTCTGATTACTCTATCACAACCCTGTTTCAGAGGTATGGTTTTATAATGTGCTTTTGGAGCTGACAATATTAGTCCCTTGTAATGAATCTTCAACTTTAAACTTATTTTCTTGTTTTTCTATATTTATTCTTCATAGTAAATACAAAAATGTTCAGCTTAAAATAAATCATGGATTATTTTTGTTGTTGTTGAAGTTTTAATGTGGTTATAAAAATTAACTTAGAAATAACAGAAGGAAGGTATTATTTCTAATTTGAATCTGGTACAAGAAATGTGTTATGTGTAGTCATTTATTTAAATTTTCTTGATAACCTGACAATGCTTTTAGAGTTTCATAGAGGACTTACATATCATTTATTAAATGTGCTTCCGTATGAAGGGGATCTCTCCTGTCCTCCAATATTCTCTTATAGATAAATTCTATACTTGTGTGTGTGTGTGTTTATAAATTTAGGGTCATCCCACCTTAATTAAAATATGAATAGATTTTTACCATTTTCACTTCATTTACTTAGGTACTCCAGGTAATTCTGTGCATTAGATAATAAGTGAATTTAACTTATCTCTTTTAATATGCAGAGCTCTTATTGATTTGTATCGCATTATCACATCGGCCATATCTTACTCTGAAAATTTAAACAACAGTACTCAACAGCAGTTACAAGATTAGATATTCAGTATTCATTTATTTTGTGTTTGGCATCTCTCTGAGTGCCTTTGTTTTACATTTAAAAATTGTTTTTAATTGTTGATGGATCTTTATTTTTTATTGATTTTTATGTGGTGCTGAGGATTGAACCCAGTGCCTCACACATGCTAGGCAAGCACTCTGCCACCGAGCCCCACCCTTGTTTTATATCTAAAAGATACTTTACATATTAGAAATTACTAGTTGCATGGGTTATAAAATAAACACTAAGACAATGAGAGATTGAATGAATTGCAAAGGGCCACAGAGAGTTAGTGGGAGAGAGAAAAGAATCTGGGTGGCCTCATCCAAGAGCCCAGCCAGGTCTTCAGATGGACTTTTCCTGGCAATGGTCAAACAGGTGATGTTGAGGAACAGGAAAGAAGTATATACTAGAGAAAAAGAGTGTAAAAGCAGACATAATTTGTTTCTACATATCCAGAGTTGTCTTTATACATTTTCATCAGTTATGATGTGCTACTGTCTTGAGATCTGACTTCATAGGAATAGCTTGGTTTTCAGGTGACATCTTCCCTCCTAAGTACACAACACATTTATTAATGTCATTTTAATACCATGGTATGATGTGTGAGAAAAATGGTATAAGTGCATTTGGGGTGTGGCTCAGTGGTAGATCGGTGGCCTAGCATGCATGAAGTCCTAGGTTCCATCTCCAGCACTGCTGGAAAAAAAAAAAAGCATAAGCTGTTCTCGTTCATTTCCATTTCCAGTATGCAAATTTGCAACTGTGAAAGGAGTCACAGATTTTGATCCTGTGCAAAGATGCAAAGATATAATGGAGATGGAATGCCAGTGGGGCCACAGTTGGAAACCAAGAGGGATGACCATGCCAATCCTTGGCCAAAAGCTACTGACCCTTTCAGTAACTTTCAAACAACCTCCCACACTCCCAACTTAATGAGCCACTGAACTTCTCAGAAAGGGCCAATGCAAAGAACTGAGTGAATAATCGTGACGATTAATTATGCACAGTGACTCATTTCACTCTGTACCTAGGATCAGGAAAAAATGAAACCCTTTGCATGAAAATATATGCATGGGCCCTATATCCCATGTGTAATCCAGAGAGAACTCCTCCATTGAATTAAGCAGTAGAGCTCAGAATAAGTAAAATTATTAGGGAGATGGATTGAAGAGAGAGTTTTAAAAAAAAGTTTGAATATGTAACCAAAAGTATTGGTCTAACCTTAATGTCTTAACTTATTTACTTGCAAACTATCAATTGCTTTACATACTGGAAAAGACAAAAACAAAAAGAGAGAGTCTAAAGAAGATATATTGAGAGAGATGTGGAGAGAAAAACACACACCCCCTTGTTTCTTCCAGCAACTGCAAGATAAAGCTAGCAAGCTTAGATTCCCCCCACTCTATCAGTCGAGGTATAGCATTCATCATTCACAACCTTCATTCATTTTGGTAGCAGTTTAACTGGGAATCCAAGTTAGCCTTAGAAGTCGTGACTGGAGGATCTTTCTAAATTGCCCTCCCCTGCTTGTTTTTTCCTGCACTTTCTGAAATAAGCATGCTGAAAAGCATGATTGCTAAAGACTGATTCGTCCATTCAGTAATTCTTAGGGCTGTCCTAGCCTTTGAGACAGCTGTCCCCTTCCAGCTTGAGAATGGGGGCCTCTGGAAGAGGCAGGGAGGGAGACTGGCTTATTAGACAGAAATTGACAGTCATAGAATGCAGGGCATGGGGGACCCCTCAGAAACTCATGTGGACCATTGTGGAAGGATTAGCAGCACAGAACACACGTCAGGAGGCCTGTGGGGATCCCTCCCCAAAGAATAAAAACAGGAGGAGGGTGGGAGGGGGTGGGAAGAAGTCCATCCTTTCAGTTATATGTTGCATGAGTTCCGATTTGGCATTTGAAGTCTTTTCTCAATATTTTGTGTTCACGTCCTCAGAATTCTTTAATATGTGTGCCATTCAGGGCATTCTGTACCCTAGGATAAGTTGGCATGGGCAGTGTTCAATCTTCAGTAATCTGTGTGCATTTATATTGCAAGCTGATCCCTAATTGGTTTTCATCCAAGTAATCCCACAGAGAATAAGGTTACATGCTGAAAAGGGCTGAGGTGAGTGTGGGTAAAAGGGGACTGTGAACTCTTTTCCTGGCCTTATTAGAATGCTACGAGCATCTGCATTAAGGAGAAAAAGATGTCCAAATTCCCGAGGTTCTCCTAAGTCATGGTAAGCATATGGTACACCCCAGAGCACACCCACCAAGAGAAAAAGACAAGACAATTTGGGGGCAACTCCACCCCTTTCTGCATGGTGCCATTGCTGGTAGAGCAGAGCATTAGGTTAAAAGGAGACACAGGAAGAGAAGTAATTGGAAAAATAAACAAAATTGAAAAAACAATAAGCATTTCTCTTAGGTCAAGATATCTGGAATTTTGGAAGAAATAAATTTCAAGCAAGCACTTTTACATGAGTTTAGAAACAAAGGCAACTAAAATTAATTATATTTCTGATTGCTTCTTTTTATTATTGTTTTGTATCCTTCCCATGGGTCCCTTAGATATTTTTATCTTTAGCATTACATTTGGTGAGACCGTGATAAGTAGCACACAGATTTCTCTGAGTATGAACTGTCCGTCCCCTTGTAAATGGGGATGAAGTTTTTGTAGGCTTGTGAATGTGTTTCACTCAGATGATTTAAAGGTGAAAATATTGAGACATTATTTTGAAGTTTTAAAACATGTGATGGAAGTTTACCTCTCTGAAAGAAATATTGTATTTCAGTTTACGTAAATATTGTAATCGTCTTCACTTGCTGAAAATAATGTCCATTTTTCATTTGCTATCGTTAGCTGGGCTTGTGCCTTGATTAGGATAATTTGTTTCAAGTGCACTATGGTATAGATAACAGATTGCATAAGGAGCTGGCTGTTCTATATTTTCTACTATAAAGTGAGAATACCATGCTTGGTCATCCTGCTTGTTTTAAAAGTAATTATCGTTTTCCAAGTCCAATTCAGTCTCAGAAAAGGAATCCGGAATTAGTCTTTCTAAAACAGAAAAAAAAAAAAGAAAGAAAAGAAAAAAAAAGAAAAAGAAAAAGACAGTGGTGTAATTGTTCTTCCTCCTGGGAAATATGCTTTTCTTTAACTACATAAAACAATATAAAAACTTCTATAAATAATTACAGTAACAGCATGCTATGCCAAGTAAATAAGAAAAAACACATTGTATATTTAGAATTAAAAGAGCATTAAAACAACATTTCCCCAAATTCTGCATCAGAGCACAAAATGAAACCACCCAAAGAACTTGCAGCATATAAATAAGTATGACTACGGAATCTCACTTTGAATTGTCTTATTCTCTTGCTTATATGTCAAGTGACTTATTTTATGATGGCTCAAATAGGAGAGTCACATTAAAAAATAAAGAATATTTTTCCACCAAGAATCTTATAGGCTCAACGGCCATTTAACTTAGCTCAGCCATCTAGTTTATTTTGCATTAAAGGAACTTCTCATTTAATTTACCAGTCTATAATAGGTAACTTTTTCAATATGGAGCTAAAGGTCACTATTATATGTAAGGAAAATTAAGCCGATGTTCTTGGTTCCCTTACAGTTCTCCTAGTTCAAGTACTCCAATAAATGAACATGTACAACAAGCCGAAGGGCTTTTTATTACAAATTTAATTCATTTCTCTAGACAACTGTGAAATTTGCCATTGACATTAGTCATTACCCCAAGGCGAACTAAAAGATGATCTCAGTTAATAAATGATCCTTAACAAGGAACGCTCCTATCTCCTGTGATATTGGCACAGGCACATTTTATTAATGCAAGGCTTGCTTCCTGCCAGAACACCAGCATTCGCGACTATTTGGTGTGCTTGTTTCCTCTTCCTGCTCCTGATATTAATAATTATGCAACAGGATAATTAGCAACACAAAGAGACAGTACTATGAGCTTGAAGCTAGATTTTCAGCACGTTAACCTTCTGGGAAATAAAGAACAGAAGCAAAGAGTCTAGCCAAATAACCAATGCAGGTTGATTTCACAGTGTGTAAAAGGCTAATTATCTGTGAAAAGTCTGACCTCAAGTAACAAAATTACAGAAATGTGCAGGCATTTTATTTTAAATAAAACTCAGAGACACTGCTCTGTATTATAAAGAAAGCTGATTAGTAAATGTATGAAAAAAGACATTCGAATTTTAAACAAAAATAAGCTCTGAAGGAAATGATGTTATCCGGAAATGAATGTTAATGATCCACCCAGACACCTGAGAATGCAGGGTGAAAAAATAAACTCCTATATCCCCTCCCTACCCCCATCACGCAGCCCTTACGATGAAAAAAACAAAAAACAAAAAACAAAAACAGTATGTGACAGAAGTAGGTTAAGTGTATTTTGTTTACTGAAGACAGGCTACAATAAAAAGTAGAAAATATTACTACTTCTTTACAGATACCATATGTAATTCATTCTGATATAGGAATATTTATCCACTAGCAGTAATAACAAACCACAATTTTTGTCATGAAAAAAATAAATTGTATTTGCAAAAAGCAAACACATTACAGAGTGTGTAAAAATGCAATATTCCCATTTTCTAGTCAGAGTTCCAATTTATTGAAGTAACAGAGCAGAAAATGCACTGACAGCTGTTACATTTTATTGCGAATTAGTATATACGTTTTATATCCAGTGAGCAAATGCATGATACATTGTATTCCAGTAATTGCCACTGGCTTTCCAAATGGAAACGGAATGATCTTAGCGCAATTACACTCAGGCGAGTACATGGAACAATCTCTAGTTCTACTTTAACAATACTAATATTAAGCATATTTTATTTTTTTAAATGAAGATTAAAGAGATCAAACTGGGTTTTAAAAAAATCAAGAACTAGCACTAAAATGGTATTTGTGTTCCCTCCTTATTTCTAGATGACTATTTTTTTTAAAAAATGGAAGTCCCATATATCAAGATACTATAGTTGGGAATGTTTGGGAAGGTAAAAGGAAGTTTCTCTCCTCCCACTCCTCTCTCTTTGTCTATTATATCAATATTTTATTTTTGGTGATGTCTCTGTCTCTGGTCCCCCTTCTTAACAACAGAATGTAGGGAATTAAAAGCAAGGGGAACAGGGGTAGGTATTGGAAGGCTTTAGGAAATGAATTGAATTTTAGTTTACTCAGAAGAGTCAAATTATCTTTGATTTCTTTCCTCCTTCCCCCATAACTACTCCTCCTGGGCATAAGCTGCAGTCCTAAGGAAAGAGTCATTTGTTTTCATAAGGGTTAACTCTGATTTCATAGATCATCTTGCTAATGCTTCTGACTATAGGTTAACAGGTAAGCACACTTCCACACTCTTTAACTACTGTCTCACTCTGTTCCAATTTATTAGAAGAAAATCTCTGGTATACCTTAACAGCTCATTTCCCCCCCTATTTTTGAAAACCTTTATGAAATACTTAAACCTTTTTGCTTGGCACCTCATCCTCTGACAGCTTCCCCACTATCAGTCTCTATGGTGGAGCCTTCAATAAATCCGGCTGTCTCCTCCCCTCTAGTGGTTACCAGCCCGCCTTGCAGCAGAGGGAAAACCCAGGTCTGCAGAAGACCCATACAGGGACACGTGTGCAGTTCTGGCTTAGAGAGAAAAGAGAGGAAAACAAACCAAGCAGTCTATCACTGCAGAAAGTAAAATTTATCAAGCATTTAGAAAACAATATGCTAGTGGCGACTAACAACTTAATCAACACCAACCTGCTGACATAGATTTGCAATTCGAGCTAGTTATTAGTGATGGAATTAACAGCATGTCACAACTTGTATCTGGTTTAATAAAAAAAAAAAAAAAAACTAATGCAACGAAACTATAAACAACAGGCAAGGGGATCCACTCCCCCACACCCAAGTGCAACTGAAGTTCCATGTAGCTAGAACACGAAAGATCAAGGGCCAATGTGCTTGTACCTGGAAGGACTGTCCACAAACAGCTCTGGAATCCTCTCCCTAGGACTAAAAACATGGTTGGTGTCATGGCCCCTTGTATAGAAATGTCATCCAAAGCAACAGCAACTACAACAGTGAGAACAAGAAAACTAATGATAAACAAATGAAACAGGAGCTGATGGACTTTGCCATAACATTTGCTACCTCAGAAAACATAAGAAACTTCACTCCCCGCCCCCACAACTGTTTTTTACCTTGAAGATTTTCACAAAGTTAATTGAAAGGAACAGTATGACACTTAATATTGAAATCTAGAATAAAGACCTTTCTCATTTACCTACAGAAAATGAATACCAGGAGTTTATGAGTTTTAGATTTTTTAAATGTAGGCTAACAAATTTTTCTACACCCAATGTAACATGCAAATAAACTTTGCTATTCCAGAAAGGTTTTATCTTTCATCTTATTGTAAAAGAAATTTTCAAGCTTAATTTTGGCTTTTAATCATGCCTAACGGTACTGAAGTTTCTTGGTGTGTTATGAAGAATGACTACCACGGAACACCCTACCTATAATTATTTGGATTTAGCATCCCACACAAAGCCTTAAATTCTTTGGTTAAGGAAAGATGTAAAGGAACAAATGAATTAGCTATGCTGCACAGCTTAGTTCCTCTGTTTTTTAGGGACAGACCTTTGGGAGAATCAGTTTCAATTAATGTTTAAGGAAATGAAATCATATCTGTACTGGAGAGACTGTAAGTATTGATTAAAATGGGTTGAGTGGTTTTTCTCAACATTTTTTAAGCTTTTAAACATTTAAAAATTGATATTGGTATTGATTGCCATTTAATTGATAACACCAAGTGGTTTCTCAGCAGCATAACAAATGATATGCAAATATAATATACAAATAAGGCAGAGATTTTCCTCTCCATGTTAATCAGAATCCTACTATGAAATCTTTGCAAATGTCTATAGGCAGCTGACTAGGGAAGATCAAGTACACTTATCTTCTGCTTCACTGAAAAGGGGTCCTGCAGGGGCTGATCTGATCTCAGCAGAGACTGAAATGAGGTAGTTCCTTGGGGATTGCTTCAGATCTGAGTGAATGTGTGGAGTTGAAGCTTGGGGGAAATAAAATAAATCAGATATGGAAAGATGTACATGATCTGTCACAATAGAGTTTTTTTTTAAGTAAAATCAATGAGAAATATGAGTGATGATAATTTCCTCTCTAAGGCGTACAGTAGAATAGTCATTTTGTCTATCTTATTTTGGTTTTGCTGGATTTTTATTTCATCATCCCAAATGCTCCCTCAATCCTGGGGTACAGATGAAGAAGCAGTTGCCCCCAGAGGAGAGGTAATCTGTCTGAAGCATGTGGTAAACAGTGACAGAACACATATCCTACCCCAGGTTGCTATCACTCTTTTCTAACATAGATAAATTTTGAGTGTCCACAAGACCTTATGCAAGAGTTATTTCAGAGAGTTTTTGATATTCAGAATTTCTCCAAAACCCAGTATGCCTTTTAGATTAATATTATTATTTGATGTATAAAGAGGAAATCTAAACTGATTTCAATATTTTCTTTACCAAAACTAATAGGAAGAAGATACTGACTGTTCTGTAACTACTATCCCAAATTTCAAAATAGGAAAGAATTAATCAAATTAATTTGTATTAGCTGTAGATTTGAATACTCAACATTATTTTTTCTAGCATCATTTATCAGCATTTTATTAGAAATGCCACTATACTTGATTTACTTTTAAGAGTAAAATGTTTTAATTTAACTCATTCTCATTTCTCTGTGTTACACTATATATTGAGAAAATTTTTCATCACTCCTTCTTGTAATTTCAAAGAAGAAATGTTTCAGGTATCAGAAAAGCATCTGTTTAGGATAGTTAAGGGACCAGCTCTTTTACTTCTTGTCACATGAAGTCAAAATTCTATAAAACAGTATGGAAAGTGATCGCTTTTTTATTCTTTTTGATAATGGATTGAACTTTTCTCAAAAGTAAACAATAAGCCTTCAGTTTTAGATTGGTTATTTATCAGAAAACATAATTAAATGGGTTATGCACTTTGGAGACCTATTTTATATCAGATTGACTTATCAAACTAATATCTACTAGTACAGGTGACAGTATTTGTAACTAGAGAGTACTGATGGGTACAACAGTCATTGTTCTTGTGCAATTTACAATTTAGAGGGAAAAAATGGATGTGAATCCAATAATCAGATAACTACCAATAGATTTTTCCTTTCAAAAGTCTTATGCTAAAGGAGATAGAAAAGTGTTATGAGGTCTTACAGAGGCAAAGGGCAGTCAAAGCTGGTCCCAGAGGTTAGTGAAGGATGCTCTGATGAGGTTGACATGCTCAAGGTGAGGATGAACTGGGAGACATGCATATGCATCTAGGTGTGGCAGGGGAAGTACAGGAAGAGCAGTTTTGGCAAAGAAGTGTTCAGACAGCAGAAGGAAAGGACCTGGCTGGGAAGGCATCTGAGGACAGAGAAGGAATATGCATTTGAATATTAACAAAGAGAAGAAACAAAGATGAATGACGTCCCCCGGGTACCGAGGACCAACTAGTTATTTCCTGGGAGAAATTTCTTTGCCAAAATGCCATTTTTAATCCAAAGAAAGATGAAAAACCCTAAAGGTCTTTCAAGGTGAGGGTGATCCTGACATCTTCCATGGTGGGAAAAATAATGGAAAAGAGTGAGTGTTTTGAGGGGGGATCGTCTGATGGCTAATATAATCATAAATTCCCCAAACAATTTGTGAGCACTGGTGAGACACTTGCACAGAATATATCACTGTCATTCAGAACTAGTTTCCATTGGTTTGTTTAAAGCACTTTAGAATTTACAGAGAACGTTTGTATGTGTTTGATCTTCATAGGACCCTATGAGGGGTTGTTTTGGACATGTTAACAGGCAAATGAATGGAGTAACTGAGATGCAATTCGCTACTTCAAACACTCTTTACTTTTGGTAATATTAATAATTTTGACATTAATTAGTATGAATTTCAAAAAAAAAAGATGCATCCAGAAAATAGCATTGTTATAAAATGGTTTTTCTCTTCATTCTGATAGACTCATTAGATTACCATCTCTACATTCAGAAGTTTGGCCTGGTAAAGCATTCACAAGTTAATGTCTATTAAGATGTTTCAAAGCTTTATGGGAAAAGTCTGCATGAGTACAAACCTTCTACTTGTTTTCACATGATGATAGAGCTTGGAGGAAACTAAGCTTGAATTGAATGCTTTCACTTCAAAAGCTTGGGTGCATATGATTTTTCTGATGCAAAAGTAAAGATAATTGACTAATATCTAGACGCTGGTTTAGGTTAAGTGGGGCCAGAAAGAAATATATGTCCTCATATAGGCATTGTGAAATTAACTCTTATCTAATATCATATAAATAATTCCCCCTGGGTACCAATATATGTTTACCACATTTTATAGAAGTATGCACATAGTATAAAATATTGTAACAATGAATGATTTCAAAAATCAAAAAAGTAATTAAAATTACCTAAACGCTGTTAGCTAAAACGATTGTGCTGCTATTGTAAGAGTTTTACTTTATTCACTTGGAAATAAATTTAGAAATTAGGAAGGCAATGTTTGGATATGAGAGAGATACACAAAAAAGGGTAAGACTCAATCCTATGTGGAAGGAGCATGTGACGTATTTTATATCATATTTATAAGTGGGAGATTTATCTGTTAGAAATATATTTTAAACAAAAGCATACAGTCCAATAATACATCATAGAGAGGTTCAGTTAAGCTAATTAACCTATCCATTACCTCTCCAATTTATCATTTTACTGTGGTAAGAATGTTAAAAATCCATTGTTTTAGCAATTTGAAAGGTACAATACATATATTATTATTATTCACTGTGATTTTTATACAGTGCAGTGAAGCTTATTTCTCCAGCTTCACTGAGACTTTGTACTCTGATTGCCATCTTCCTTATTCCCTGTCTCTCCCTATCTCTGTCCCCTGCCCCAGCCTCTGGTATCCCCCTTTCTAGTGTCTATGAGATGGATGTTTTAAGATTCCCCTTTTATAAATGAGCTCATACGGTACTGTGTGTGTGTGTGTGCACACACACGCCTGTGTTTGTTTGATTACACTCAGCATTATTCACAATTTTCCTCTTGGGCTGAGAACATACACCATTCTATCTTCACACAGTTCATGGGACAGGTATACAATCTTTTCTTAAACACTGAACTTATTTATTTCTCAAGATTTTCTTTGTAACTGGAAATCAATTTTCCCTTGCAAACCCTTTGCGATTCTTTCAGGTATTATGATTAACAAATTCATAAATCTATAGTGAGTTCCTTTTCCCCCAAATTATCCAAAGGCCAACAATGAGCATTGTCTCATAGTGCTAGAAAGGTCATTTTAAGTGTTACTATAAATAGAGATGGGCAAATGTAAGAGTAAGCTGGCTGTGATAAATCCCCATTGATCTGATTTGGGTTGGAGTTCCTCAACCTTTAAGAGCATTTTATATTTCAGCCTCCTTTTTTTCTGATTCTTTTAAACAATTATCATCATCAACGTCCCGCCCTATTATATTTTTATTTGAATACTAACAACTTCAACTGTGTGAAATTTCATATAACAATTTCAAGGGTGTGAAATTTCATATAAACCTAACCAAATCACTGTAACCGTTGACAAACTACACTCACAAAAGACATCCTAAATGTTAAGACTCCTCACAAAACTGCAGGGATCCCACGTGGTCTTACTTTTACCAACAGTAATAAAGCGCAAAACTAGTTAATTATATTTTCATGGTAATCCAAGCTGTGCTTTGTTACTCATTCATCACATATTCATTAACTCACTCAGGACCTCCTAACTTTTTCATTCATTTATTCAATAAATTCTTACAAAGTGGTGGGCACTGTCGTGTCACTGAGGGTCATGAGGATGAATACAGCTCAGGTTTATCATCTAGTAATTCTCACTCCAGTGCAGGAGACCAAGAGGTAAGCACAGCTGTTGTGCCATGTGGGGTCCTAACAGGGTTACATACGAAGCCTGATGGAAGCAGGGAAGACACGTTCTGTGCCTGGCGAAACTGACAATCTTGAAGAATGTGTAGACATTCTCTATTAAGAGATGACAACACGTCTGTAATCCCAGCACTTTGGGAGGCTGAGACAGGAGAATCATGAGTTCAAAGCCAGCCTCAGCAACGGCGAGGCGCTAAGCAACTCAGTGAGACCCTGTCTCTACATAAAACACAAAATAGGGCTGGGGATGTGGCTCAGTGGTCAAGTGCCTCTGGGTTCAATCCCTGGTACCAAAAAAAAAAAAAAAAAAAAGAGATGACAAGTGGGTCTGGCTTTGTAGCTCAGTGGTAGAGCGCATGCCTACGCAAAGTGTGAGACACTGGGTTCGATCTTCAGCACCACATAAAAATAAATAAATAAATAAAAGATATTGTGTCCATATTGTGTCCAACAGCAGCAAGATGGTCATCCAGTTCACCGGAAGAGCATGAATGGAAACATGAACTGACAAGGGATGTAGCATATTTAGGGTACAGGAATGGAAAGGTGTTCTCTTAAAAAACCTGCACAAGGTATGCAGTGTATTCTGGTAGTTTCAAAAAAATAACAATAATTGGTTGCAAAATCACTCTTTCCCAGGATAAGATCCTCCTCTTCCTTCCTTCCTCCATCTCTTCCTCACTCCCTTTCTATTTTTCTTTCTGCCAACTACACACATTTCTAAACTAAGCTAATCAAGGTTTCACCCAGTTACTTTGCTTCTAAGACCTTGTAATATTTGAGACCTCACCAATAAGGTATTCATCACAGAAGCTTACAAGAGTCAATGTGAATGATAATGAATTATTTCAGAAAAAAATGCTAGGCAAAGACTGAGAATGGCTTATCAAAGTAGCAATATAATATCCATGGGTATTAAAAGGCCATCAATTCATTTACCTGCAAATGCCAAAATTTCATTCTTTTTTAAGGCTGAGTAATATTCCATTGTATGTATATATACCACATTTTCTTTATCCATTGATCTGTTGAAGGGCATCTAGGACTGGTGTGATTCTACATCATATACAACTAAAAGAGTGAGAACTTGTACTCCATTTATGTCTGATGTGTCAAAATGAATTCTACTGTCATGTATAACTAATTAAAACAAATTAAAAAATTTAAAAACTTTAAAATGCCAGCAAACTTTTTAAAAGGTTTTACTTTGAAACAACCTCAAGTATACAGCAAAATGGTAAGTACATTACAAAGCACATTTTTTCCTTAATGCTTTGGGGGTAAGTGGCTGACATGGTACCTCATTACCACTGGATATTTTAGAGTGTTCTCACTACAAGTAAGAACATTCTCCTGCTTAACAATAATACCATCACCAAAATTAGCAAATGGACATGGGTATGTTATGAGCCTTTAAGTAGTAGATCCTATTCAAGTTTTGCCAATGTTCCTCAATGTTCCCTTTAATAAAAGAATCAAGTTCAGAGACATGTGTATGCAGTCATCATGCTTTTTAATTTTCTTTAGTCTGCACAAATTATGCACTTTCTCCTTGAATTTCATAAACTTGACACATTCATATATCACAGACTCGTTATTTCTGGAATGTCTTCAATTCAGGTTGGTCTGATATTTCCTGTTTAGACTTAGGTTGTGCGAGTCTGGCAGAGGGACACAATATTATTTCCGTTGCTCCCTGTTATGTGGCCTCCCATTTAAATTTGTCACTGCTGATGTTATCTTTGATCACTTCATAATATGGTGTCTCCCTGAATTCTTCAAAAAAAGGTACTTCTTTTTCCCCAGTGTGATTTCATAAGGGCTTTGTAGGCTAGTATTTTGAGACTATCTAAATATCCATACAGGAAAAGTCAATTTTGCCAGGTGAGGGAAGATAGTCACTGTTTCTGGCATTCGGACCTGAACATCTTTGCAGGAAAAGTGTTACTATTCCACCTACCAGCTGTACTCAACAAAGTGTTCAACACAGAATTGTACACATCTCAATGAGAAAAGTCCTTAGCACCTTTCCAAGTACCTTCAAGTACAATTTCTCACTGAATCTTTAAAATCAGCCAATATATAGATATGGTTATTATATGTCATCTTATAGAGACTTACAGAATTTAAGCAGCCTTGAATAACATTGTAGAGTTCATGTAACTTCAAAGTTATTTATAGAATTTAAGAAAAAGTCATACATCTACTAAATGGTAGAACCCAGAAGTTCACCCAAGTCTGTGACTCAAATCCTGTATTGGTAAACAGCTGGGTACATTGGTGCATGCCTGTAATCCCAGTGGCTTGGGAGGCTGAGGAAGGAGGATTGCAAGTTCAAAGCCAGCCTCAGCAACTTGGTGAGCCCCCTAGCAACTTAGTGAGATTCTATGTCTAAATAAAATTAAAAAAACAAAAACAGGTCTGGGGATGTGGTACTGAGTTCAATCTCCATACCAAACAAACAAACAAACTTTTCTGGTAAACAGTGACTATCAAAACTAGTAGATAGGGTTGTTCTTTTTATTTTCATCCTATACATAGTGATCCCACACTATAATATGATTGTTTGTTAAAAAAATATAGGCACACAAGAGTGGCAACCATAAAAATAAATAGTATCAGGAGAATGTCTGTCTGGAAACTTTCTGGGTATGCCTTTTTAGTATCTTGCTCTTGGTAAGAGATCATGGTTATGCTTTGTGCATAAATCCTGTTTTAATGGCATTTGGGGTACATGTGTGCCAACTATAATTTGGACAAGAGTACAGGCACATACATGGAAAAATTAGGGCAAATGAGATGGTGGAAGAGGGAATTGAGAGGTAAGAAGGAAAGGTAGATGAGGAGAAGGAAAAAAGAAGAGACGAGAGAATGTTCTTAGCTCTGCAAATCATTTGGGATCCTGATCATTATGTAACTAGATTTGATTCTGAAAGGTAAGGGAGTGCTTGCTGCGGATGGATTTCCAACAAAGTTAATATTGTTGCTGGACTTGGTATCTCATGCTAGTAATCCCAGGGAGTTAAGAGGTTGAGGCAGGTGGATCAGCCAGCATGAGCAACTTAGGGAGGCCCTGAGCAATTTAGCAAGAGCTTGTCTCTAAATTAAATACAAAAAAGGAGCTAAGGATGTGGCTCAGCATTTAAGAAGCACCCCTGGGTTCAATCTCTGCGAAGGAAGGAAGGAAGGAAGGAAAGAAGGAAGGAAGGAAGGAAGGAAGGAAGGAAGGAAGGAAGGAAGGGAGGGAGGGAGGGAGGGAGGGAGGGAGGGAGGGAGGGAAAGAAGGAAAGAAAGAAAGAAAGAAATGCAGGCTGGGATTGTGGCTCAGTGGTAGAGCGCTTGCCTCACATGTGGGAGGCACTGGATTCCATTGGCAGATAACTGAAAGACTAATATTACTCAAGATTTTAGCCAACATCTGCTCTTCTCAGACTTCAGCTCATGAAGTAGATAATGTGTATCAAAGAGCACAAGCATTTGCATCTGATATAGTACATATGTGGCTGGTTGACCTTTGTCTTTAACACTTCCATTTTGTTAGCCCTGTGATCATGGGCAGACAAGATAATTTCTCTGAATTTGAGGTTATTCCTTATGTTGATTTTATGACAATATCAGCTAAATTAACTAACATTAAGACTTTGTTCTTCCCTGTTAATATTCCTTTAGAAGAAAGTTGTACAGAAATACTTTTGGGAATTACATTGTGGAAGATTTGAGCCCATTGCCCCTTAGGTTCTACCACCTAGCTATGTATTCCTGGGGAATTTATTTAACCTCTTTTACTGTAACTACTGTGTACACATGTGTGTGCATTTATGTAAAAGGGACATACCTTATGCATAATTCCTTATGCATACATTTTATGATGATTTGAAGCTAGAGGTAAATATTAGCTGCACGATACATTAGTTTCCTTCACTATCCTTCCTTTGGCCATCCTGAAAGAAGCAATAACAACAAGAAGTGTACTAAATTTACTACATGGAGGAAGACTTTCACTGTGGTGGCAATGTGCAGTTAGTTGAAGCCACACATGGGTACACTTCTCTCCCAGGTACTATATACACAGGCACACAATAAATACACCTAATCTGAATTCTCCTACCATACAGCACCATGAAGCATGCATCAAGAAAGCAGTCAGCAACTCTCCCTGGAACTGAGTGGACAAAATCCTTAACCTCTTTCAGCCTGAGTTGTATAATCTACAAAGAGATATGTGGTGTTTGCCTCCTCTAATTCAGAGGGCTACTGGGTGGGTTCATCACAAACAGAAATGCAAACAGAAATGCAAAAACATCATAAAACAACAAGTAATCATTACCAGTGTATTTTCTGCAACCCTGACTTTTCTAAATGCATGATGATCATTAAAGAGATTGAAGATATGACTTCAATGGCACATGTCAATAGTGCTCCATGATCTGGCTTCTTTAACTAATCTCCTATTTGTCTCCCTCTCAACATGCAATCTCAACATGCCGCACACACCACATGCATGTAGAGAGACAATGGTGGACTTGACCCAGCTATTCTTCGGCCGGGAGCTCTCTCTTTGCTGGCCACACAAGGCTTCACTGGACTTCATGTCATCTGGACTGCTTCAGCATTTTGAGTTCATATCACATAATCTAACACTTAATTATATTTTAAAAGTGAAGTGAGAGAAGGCATCCAGACAAAAAAATTCCATTTATTTTAGTGATAGAGCAAGCTAGGCAAAGAGAGGGAGAAAAGTGATTTCTATTAAGCGTGGCCTACCTCACCAGAAACAGGCCAATCAACCATGCAACTTTTATTTATGTTTCCTTTTCATTTCCTGAGGGCAAATATATATTCTATCCTCTTGATGATGCCAGGTAGTGAATAGCCATAAATCACTAGTGACATGCTGGAACCAAGCTTTTTAGGGGACCAGGAGAAGGAAGGATTATTTTCAGCAATATCTACAAAATAAGGTCACTATGAAGAAAAGTCTAGAAAAAAGAGGGACATCTATGTCAGATGATATTTCAAAAGATGTTTTTCAAGAATGAATAGAGAAAAACTAATATATTTCTAGTGTCTAAGATGGTTTGGATTAAATAAATCACATATATGATGAATATATATGTGTATAATAAATGTATAAGTATATATATATATATATATATGTATGTTTTAATTTGTTACATGGAGGAAGACTTTCACTGTGATGGCAATGTGCAACTAGTTGAAGGCACACATGGGTACACTTCTCTCCCAGGTACTATATACACAGGCACACAATAAATACACCTAATCTGAATTCTCCTACCACACAGCACCATGAAGCATGCATCAAGAGAGCAGTCAGCAGCTCTCCCTGGAACTGAGTGGACAAAATCCTTAACCTCTTTCAGCCTGAGTTGTATAATCTACAAAGAGATATGTGGTGTTTACCTCCTCTGATTCAGAGGGATACTAGGTTCATTAAAAACAAAAATGCATATTATACATATGAATGTATAATATATATGTATATATATGTGTGTGTATATTTATATACACATACACACATATATATAATGCCAGTTTTTAAAAGTAAATATACCATAATTTAAACATCTTGGTTATTTTCTCTACCATTTGAGAGGAAGTCTAATTTATTGAAAGAGAATAGATTTTAGCATACTATCTTTTATTTTTATTAGCTGTTTAAACTGGAATGAGAATTCAGTTTCACTAAATCTCAACTTCCTTACTATAAAATGGGAATAATAATGTCCATTTCATTATTATCAAGGGCTGGTGGGGAGAATAAATAGACATTAAGCCTAATTATCTGGTGCTTCAGTAAGTATAAAATACATGTTATTTCTTCTTTGTCCTTGCTGGGATGCTACATATTTGCTTTGATAATAAAGCTCTCTGAAGTGATATTTAAAACTAAAATTTTAAAAAAATTCATTAGAATTCATTATTTGGAGTTCCCTTTAGAGTTCAAAACATATTTTGGTTATTATCAACTACTGATGTGGCTTTTTGAACGAAGATTTAGGTCATTTGTATCTTGTTCACAAAAGTAACAGAGACATCACCAAAATAATAACAGTAACAGAAAGAAGTGCTCTATAAAGTAACATAGACTCCAAAATGTTAGGCATTTTAATCTCTTCTGTGAAAGTATGAGAAAAAAAAATGATCACATTACATTCTGACCTCTATCATATATAAAATTATACACACACATCCACATATCTCTCCTAGTTATTGTGCATGCAGTTGCAAAATACATTAGGAAGTAAATGTTCAAAAATGACTATCAGTGAACATTGAGTTATTAGTGGTTTCAGGAAAAATTGTTTAAGTGAATGGGTGTGTCAACAATTATTGAACTATAAATCAATATGCAAAAATATGATTCAGACAGATATTTTCTAATTACTCTTTTCATGAGAAAATTAGAGATTAATTTGTAGGTGTAGAAATAATAGTTAGCCAGCTGTTATGGTACATGTCTGTAATCCCAGTGATTTGGGGAATGGAGTCAGGATTGCAAGTTCAAAGTCAGCCTTAGCAACTTAGTAAGGCCCTCAGCAACTTAATAAGACCAAGTCTCAAAATAAAACGTGAAAATAGCTGGGAATATAATTCAGTGGTAAGGCATTTCTGGCTTCAATCCCCAGAACCAAACAGAAAAAGAAGAGGAGGAGGAGGAGGAGGAGGAGGAGGGAGGAGGAGAAGAAAAAGGAGATATTCCCATATACCTTTGCCCAGTATCTCCAGTAGTAATATCTTGAGCAAAATTTAAATGCAAGATAGTGAGACTGATAACACTAAGATGCAGAAAATTCCCACAAGAATTCCTTATGTTGCTCTTTATATCCACACTCACTTTTGTCTACCTCTACTTTATCCTTAACCCTAGTAATCACTATATGCCTACCCAGTCATTCTGAGGTTGTTACATGAACGGAATCCTGCAGCATGTTACTTTTTGGGATTGCCTTTTTCATTCAGCATAACTGTCATAGAAATTTGTCCAGGTTGATGAGTCTATGCTCCATCCCTCTTTTTGCAGGGTAGTGTTACATGGGATGGATGGCTTCTCTGTTGTTTCTTGTGTAAATTTATTATGAACAAATCTGTCTATGAACATTCTTGTTCAGGTTTTTGTGTGAAAAGATGTGTTCATGTCTTTAGGCTAAATGCTCAGTGATACAATTACTGGGGCATGTGTAGGTACCTGTTTCATTTTTAAAGAAAGAGGGCTTATTTTTCAGAATCATATACCCCTTCATACCCTATCAGCAATGTCCAGTTTCTCCACAAACCTGCTATCATTAGGTATGTTCATAATATTTTATTTTTATTGCTCTGAAAGGTGTACTGTGATATGTCATTGTGAATTTGATTCACATTTCCTGAATATTAATTATTGTAAATATAATTTTATTTGCTTATTTATTTTGTTTTGTTTCCTCTCTCTCTCTCTTTCTCTTTCTCTTTCTTTCTTTTTGTCTGGGGATTGAACTCAGGGAGACTTAACCACTGAGCCACATCTCCAGCCCTTTTCATTTTTTATTTTGAACCAGTATCTCTTTAATTTGCTTCAGACTTCACTAAGTTGCTGAGGTTGGCCTTGAACTTGTGATCTCCTGCTTCAGTCTCCCAAACCACTGTGATTACAGGTGTACACCACTATACTGGGGCTATCTTTTACATTTTTATGTGAAATGTAACTTCATGCCCTTTGCCTCTTTCTGACTGTTCTTTTACTTTTGGATAAATTTTTAGATTTCTTAATACAACCTGTTCTTTGCAAGATACATGATTTGGAAATGTTTTCTGCAGAACTACATCTTTTCTTTTTACTTGTCTTTGAAAGAGTGTTTCACAGAAAAACTGTTTTTAGTTTTGATGAAATATAGTTTATTATTATTATTTTGTTGTTTTGCTGTTATGGATTGTGCTTTTAATGTAAAGTCTAAGAACTCTTTGCCTAACTTAGACCATAGATTATCTCCTTTCATACAGGACAAAAGATTTTATACACTTTTGGTTTTTTCCATTTAAATCTATATTATGTATTGAATTAATTTTGTATACACCCTGAGATTAAAGTTAGGAGTTACATTTTGCCCCTCATGGATATTTGATTATCCTAGGACCATTTGTTAAAAAGTCCTCCACTGAAGGAAGTTTTCATCTTTGCTACTTTTGCAGAAAATATTCTTTGTGAGTATATTTCAATGGGCCCGTTTCTGGATTCTGTGTTCTTTCCCGTTGGTCTGTGTGTCTATTACTCTGTCAATACCACCCAGTCTCTGTTGTTAATATTAAATAATAAATCCTGTAACCAGGTAGACTCATTCCTCCCACTTTATTCTTTCTTTCCAAAATTGCTTTGGCTAATATACTTCCTTTGCTTTTCCATATAAATTGTATAATACTCTTTTCTTTAGGGAATTATATGACAATTGTATATTATTTTTTAGAGAATTGACATGTTTTCTATGTTGGATCTTTGAATGCGTGAACAAGGTATGCCTCTCTGCCCATTTAGATCTTTTATTTCGTCCATAAACATTGTATGATTTTAGCATGCAAAAACTGTACATGTTCTGTTATACCTACAGGAAGTGCTCAGTATACATTAGGTAAGTATTCTTTATCAAGTTAGAGGATATTCCTCTCTTTCTAATTCTTTAGGGATTTTATCATGCATGGGTGTTGAGTTTTTATAAATTTCTTTTCTGTATTGATTGATACAATTATGTGGATTTTAATTTTTAATGTTGTAAGAGGATGGATTATGTTGATTGATTTTTAAATATCGAATAATTCTTGCTACCTTGGAATAAATTTTATGTACTCCTCATGTGTAATTCTTTTCTATATACTGCTGCATTTTATATATTAATAGTTCATTAAAGACTTTTCTCCTATAAAATGGTATTGTCACTATCCTTCATTAGAAGGATATTGATCTGTGAGTTCCTCTCTTTTGTACTTATTTTTCTTTAGGTCTATAAATAGATAAAGGATATTGATATCAATTTTTTTGTATATTTATATGTTTTATGTTTTGTAGCTTTATTGTTTGATGCAAATACATCTATAATTCTTATGCAGATTGAATCTATTAGTATGGTTATCTTACCTTCTCTTCAATATGTTTCTCCAAAGTCTGCATTATCTGATATTGGTTTGATGGTATTGATTTCCTTTCCTTTGATTAATATTTATAAGACATATCATTTGTAATTATTTTAATCCAACCTGACAATGAATGCTATTACATTTTAAATTGATTTCTTATAAATAGAATATGGTTGTATTGTCTTTTAAATCAATTCTTTTAATCTCTGTATTTTAAGTGGATCATTTAGATCACTTACACTTAATATAATTACTACAATTTAGCACTAAAGTTGCTATTTTATTTTTAAAGTTCTGCTGTTTTATTTTCTGATATTTGTCAATATTTTATCCTTTCAAGCTCTCATTCAGCAACTTGAACAATATTAGTGGTCTATTTCAATTTATCTGTTGTGTTTTTGAGGGTATCTCCCTGCATAGTTATTAGTTATTTCTGTAGTTATTGCCATGTATATACATGTATGTGATCAATACCACAGTCTATTAGCATTATTGTTTTATGATGCTATAAATACAAACACATTTGAGATACAAACACATTTTCCTCCTTTTATATCTCATTGTTCTCTGTTGTTTATTCATAATTGTCTTTAATATGTCCTCTCTGTACATTTAGAATTTTATCAAGTGATTTTATCATTTTCAATGTGATCATCAAACATAATTTAGAAAAAATGATACACTTCTGTATATTTCTGTTACTGTATTCTTTCATCTTCACCCATGTCCAAATTCTTTATTTGATTCTTTTTCCCCTTCTTTGTAAAAAAAATACTGTACTCTGGCAATACATTCTTTTAGTTGTACTTAATCTGAAAGTGTTTTGATTTGATATTCTTGAAAGTTTTGCTTTGTTTTGTTTTACTGAGTGAGTTTAGCATTTGGATGGATTGTTCCTTCTTTTCTTCATTTTTGAAATAGTGTACCACTTCTTTTGGGTCTCCTCAGTTTTTGATGAAAAGATACTGTAATATAATAATTTTTCTCCTATAAAATGGTATTGTACTCTGGCTGCTTTAAAGATTTTTTTTCTTTAGCTTTTAAAACTTTAATCTTGATGGTGTCCTGATATGAGTTCCTTTGGGGGTTTGCACAGCTTCTTAGTTATATCAGCATGTTGCATGTACTGGCAATTTTTTGAAAAGTTTATAGCCTCAACCTGTTCCTCCACTTGTTCTGCTACTCTGGTGATACATGAGCTAGTTCTTTAATTAGAATATCAGAAATCCCTGAAGTCCTGTTGATTTTTAAGGCATTTTTTCTATTATTGGGATTGGGTAATTTCTGTGGTTTTATTCTTCAGTTCATTGATTCCTGTTTCTCTCCACTAGGTCCTTGAGCCTGTCAGATGAGTGTTTATTTAAGTTATTTTGCTTTACTGTTCTAAAATTTCCATTTGGTTCTTTTTTGTTTCCTCTTTTTCAGCTACTTCTTCTGTTACATTTTACCTAAATTTTCTACTTCTTAGCTTAGGCATTCTATTTTTTTCATTTTTTCCAAACATATTCATAATTGCTTATTTTATGTTTTAATTATAGCTTCTTTAAATTTTATTTTAGAAAAGTATAACATCTCTGTATTCTCCTATTGGTATCTCCTGATTATCTTGTTTCATGCGTTTTGTGGTCTTTCTGTTTGTTTTTATCATAAACTATTTTTTCAACTAAAA
Organism: Geosciurus inauris; assembly: GCA_004024805.1. Classification (NCBI taxonomy): domain Eukaryota; kingdom Metazoa; phylum Chordata; class Mammalia; order Rodentia; family Sciuridae; genus Geosciurus; species Geosciurus inauris. The sequence continues at coordinate 224,647 of PVHX01000680.1, forward strand.
TTTGAACATTTATTTTATGAGGATTCTGAAATTTATTTACTACTTCTGGTTAGCTGGATTTTAATAACACCAATTCACCAGGGGAAGAGGAGACACTTCCACCTTACCTCAAGGGGAAACAGAAGTCCAAGTTTCCCCACTCAGTATCTATTGGCTCCTGAGATAGGGAAGCACTTCATTATTGCTGAGCAAGAATTGGAATTCTGGATGCCCACTGTTTTCCACTGATAATGTGATGGGTCTTGCTTCATTACTATCCAAGGATGGAGAAAATCTTTATGCTCCAGTAGTTGTCCTATAACATCATTCCACTAAAAATAGGAGAGAAGTGTCTCTTTAATGGTTAATAAAAATTAAAATTCAGATTTCCCATATGGGCTCTACTGTCTCCATGAGGAAAGGCAGAGATCTCAGATTACTGAGATCGTTAGGTTAGAAGAAAAGAATACCCACTATTGACTTGGACTTCTTGGGACCCCATCTTAGCGGAAAATTAGGATACAGTCACAGCATTATCACAGTGAAAGTCAAAGTGAAGAATCATTATAAATATTTTCACCTTACTAGATTTCCCCTTTTCTAGCATTTTTACTATAGAGAGGACAGCCTTTGAGATATTATTGTCTGTGCCTATTGACAGTTCCAGGTTGCTTAAAAACCAAACAACATGTCTGGTTTTTAAGAGGCAAAGAGTAAATCCAGGGTATTTAAACACTGCCTTTTCCATGCTCCTAAGACCATGAGATGATCTTCTCTATTTCTTCACCTTTCATAGTATTCTCACTTTTATTTTATACACAGTATCCCAGGTGTTTATCTGTACTTAAAACTATCTCTGCTGTATTTTCCAGAAGCAAAAATCAAGACAGATATTTTTAAACAAAGGAAAACATATCCTCCCATTTGAAATTAAATATTGGGTTAAGAAACAGAGTAGATACATTTTTAGTATCACCCAAACTCCATGGGATCATGTAGTATACACTCACTGTCTGGTCATTAGAGTCCTCTCCAATGTGTTATTGTATATGGCAGAAAAATTTCCCATTTTTCTTGCTAGATAGGACTTTGTTCACATTTACTTTGATGTTTTAGACCGATATATAATAATTGTTCATATTTATAAGGTACAACCTGATGTTTTGATTAGCATACACATCATGTGGCTATCAACTCAGGATAATTATCATATCCATCACCTTAAACTTCTTCATTTCTTTATCCTGAGTATAGTCACATAGTTCTAATTTGGGGATAAATAATGCATTATTATCAGTTATATTCATTTTACTATGCCCCAGAATACCAGGACTTGTTTCTCCTATGAAGTGATCACACTACATCCATTTACTGACCTTCTCCTCTCCCCTTTACTGACCAGTTTCTGGTAACCCCTATTTTACTCAACATCTATGAGAATGACTTAAAAGTTCTATGAGTGAGATCATGTCAATTTTTTGCGATTGACTTATTTAACACCATGCCCTTCAGGACCCTCCACATTGTAGCAAATGACAGAACCTCACACTTGTCTGATGACACTCCATTGTTGCATGTACCCCACAGCTTCTGTTTCCATTCAGCTGTGAATTCACCACAACTTGCTTATCCATTCCACTGTTGATGAACATCTAGCCCTCTTCTCGTTTTTGACTATCGTAGAGTAATGCTGCAATGTAATACTTTCACATCTGTCTTGTGATAGCTGTATGCATTTCCATACCTGGGATTCTAGTTACTTGGCCATAGGGCATTAATCTGTTAAATTTAACAGATAATGCCAAATAATCTTCCTCACTCATTCTGTAATTTATAGTCTCGCCAGCAATACTTGAAGGTTCTAGTTGTTTCTCATTTCTGCCAACACCCAGTATTGCCGATCCTTCTCATTATAACCATTGTTCTTTTAATTGTCTAATTGTAATTCAGTTGACATTCCTCTGCTGACTAAATTACATGATCATCTTTCCATATGCCACAAGGAAAACAAATGCAAACAGAAAAGATGTTCAGTGGGTATGTCCACTCAATGGAGTCTTATGCAATTAGCCCATTTAGTGGGGGAGTTTTAGGTTTATTGGGTTGTGGGTTATTATGAGTGTCCTTTTGAAGTCTCTGAGTAGGTTTCTCCTATTTAAAGAGTAAAAGAAGAATATGAAGTCTCCTTCTGAAAAGTTTTTATGTCAATTCTTCAAGAAACTGAGGTTGGAAAGTAAGATACAGGCAGTGAGTAAGTCAAGTCCCCCAGTCCTTCTCTATCTGGACTTAGGAGAATCAGCCATACTTGAGAATCATCATGAACAACTTACCTCCACTAGAGGTTGACTAGGACCTAGGCAAGGAGGCAAAGGGAAAAGGAAGCTGTTGCTCATTTATTCATTCAACATTTATAATTATCCACTAGAAATAGGTATGGATCAAAATCTTGGGGTCACAGTGAGAAGTATTCTAGGTGCATTTCTATCCTTAAGAGCATTAATATTCTGGTTCTAGTAATTGTGACAATTTCTTTCTGGTTCAATTAAGTGTGACAATTTCTTTGTGGTTGCTTTCTATAAATGTGTTACTTTCTGTTGATTTTATTTTCTTTGTCTCTGCTGTTAAGTGTAGTCATACTTAAAGTTTCCAGCCTACTCTTGTATCATTCATTTACAAAGTAAGAAAAAAAACCCATTAATAATAATACTATTGTGCACTCCTGGGCCACAGCACTTTTTTCCTTTGAGGTCATCAAGATGTCTCAGCAATTAATGTTTGACCTTCATTCTCTTTCAAGTAGGGAAAATCATCTCTGTGTTCCAGCTGCAGAACAGTCTTATTCCCTGCTTAAACCTGTGAATCATCTGGGTTTGCTTTCATGGAAATGGGAATTTTTCTTAGCAGAAATATTAGTCTCTTACATAATGCACTGATAGGGGTCAATATCAGAAACATAAGACTAGTGTAATGATCAGAGACTTGTCAAAGTATTAAGGCAAAAAAAGTGACACTTCTGGTTTTTTTATTTTTTTAACTTTTGCTTCTGCTTCTAAAATAAAATCAAAGGGCTAAGGAAGAGATTTTGAATCTGGGATGCACAGATGGATTTGAAATATATGCAGGATTGTGTGTGTGTGATGTGTGTGTGCATTTTTCTAGAAAAAAGTTTTCATTAGATTCTTAAAGGAGTCTGTGGTACTGAAATGTTGCCAAACATTGGATAGATGGTAAAGTTTGGGAATAACAGTGCATTGCTAGGGCTCAAAGTTTTGAAAGAATGAGTAAGGTTTTGGAGGCAAACCATGGACAGGTGGGGCTATGTTGTTTCCTGAACTGTTCTTATTTTCATTATTTTCATAGACATATACTTTCATATCCTCTGGAAATAATGGCTATTAAGAAGAACAGTTTAAAAGTGATTTTTCATGTACTTTGGAAATTATTAATTTCCTTTGTTGCATGCTAGTTTTAGTGAATTGTTATAAGGAGTTGTAGCTTGCAAAAATTTTAGCATGGGATATTTTTTTGATCCATTACATCATTAATTTTTCATGAAATTGTGAGAAGAAGCTGTGCACTTCACAGGAGACAAACATATTCGTCTTAACTTATTTATTATGTTATTCAAATCTTCTGTGTCCCTATATTCTGCTGTCAATCTGTCAAAGCCTAAGAGAAGGATATTGGAGTTTCATAGTAGTATTGGATTTATGTCAAGTCAGTCTCTGTGCGCTTAGGTGCTATCAGTTATCTCGTCTGTCCTGCTTGACTTCCTTCTGAGCGGTTTCCCTTTTCCTCTTCATTCAGTTGTTAAAGAGAACTTCTGTTTCATTTGCCACAAACACTAGCCAGTCAATGAAAGTCCTGACCTCCAAGAAACATTATTAAAACAGTTAATAATCAGTGCAGCCCGGCATTGATAATTATGAATAGGTTACCAACCACTGAGACAGATGTCAGCTGGATGACCACCACCAACGTGTGATTTATGCATGTCGGTTGCTCACCAGTGAGAACCTGCCCCAGTCTTTGCCCAAAGCAAGGCCACTGGTACCATGTTGGAGATTGGGCATGATGCCTTATCTCAATGAGAGCAGGAGATGCAGAGCCCACATAAAGGAAGAGTTGCCTGGGAAATATTTCCCATCATGTGGAAAGAGCTAGGTCAAATCAAATTAAAAGGAAACTGAGACCACACAAGGAAGAAAAAGAGCAGCCAGGGTTAAGTCCAAAGGAAAGAAAAAGAATAAGAGAAAGAAATGGACAATTCATGATATTATTTGAATACTTAGATCTATCCATACCTGTTGTCTACTGTCTACAAATTGGTAAATCCAAAGTTAATACATTTTCTATTATCTTTGGCTAGTTTTTATTCATGTCACTGGAAACACAGGTACTGCCGAATTAAATTAAATTTAATTCAGTCAAATATTTCAAATACAAAAATAATATAAGAATATAATTAAGGACTCATGTACTTTTTTACCGTGTGTTTAATACATAATCCTTAGGCATATAGTTGTCTTTGCGGGTTCTCTCTATTTATTCCCCTCCTTTCTCAATTGTGCTCATTCCAAGGATGGAATCATCAAACCTATGAACTGTTTCACACTAGAATACATGTGTTAGTCCTAGTAATACAAACAGTATTTGAGGTTTACTTAGCATCATAATGCACTCTTCATTTTGTAACTTCTTTTTCTCTCAAGACTGTATCTATCCGATTTAACATGTTGCAAGTAGACACAACTGATTCATTTGGAGCACTACGTAACATTGCTTCGTAGTTATTTCCTTTTATGGGTGGATACTATTATATTTTCATTCTTGTGTTTTGAACACTTTTTCAGTTTTTAAAAATTACATACAATGTGGAAGAGGCGACTCTCATGCATTTTTGAGAGTTGAGTTAGGCTAAGTATTCTGAGGGAATACTGGAGATAGTGAAATTGTAATGTGTTTCTTTTCAATTTAATTACATGTTGCCAATAGTGTTTAACCCCACGACAGTGTATAAAATTCCATCTTCCCATGTCTTTTTCAAAAATTTTTATTGTCATATTTTATAATTTTTTAAAAATGTCAATTATGAAGTGGAAACTCTGCTTTAATTTGCATTTTTCGGTTTTGTTTACTAGACAATTTAGGCTTTTAACTACATGTTTATTGCCATCCAGATTTGTGCCTACCATTTTTCATTTCCTTTCCCTATTTTATACTTAGTTTGTTTACCATTTTTATTTCTATGAATTTTAAAAGGTATTCACGTAGGGAGTCCATTTTAAAGATGTGTTATAAATATCTTTCTTCAGCCTGTGGGATTTTTTTTTAAACCTGATTTATGCTGTTTTCTATTGTGGAAGAATTCATTTACTATTATTATTGTTGTTCCGTGGGTCGTCGTCTTCATGTGTTTTTTTAAGTGCTTTTGTCTCAAAATTATAAAAATACAAATCTTAGATGTTTTAAAGTCCCCCTTATTCATCCGGCTCACTAATCAATCTGAAATCACTTATGCAAGTGGCGTGCAAGTCACTAAACGAGAAAGCATAGAAATTCTGCAGGAACAGTTGAAACTAGAAGGTGGTTTGGGCTTCGCTAGTAGATGAGGGATGATAGGAAATCTGTGTTGATTGGACTGAGCACAGTGCGATTTTTAAATCTTTAAAAAAAGATGTCTACATGAGAAGTTTTGTTCTTTTTCAATTCCAAAGCTGGAAGTGGGCATTTTTTTTTCACTTGCATATTTATTTAGGGTACTGGGGTTTGAACTCAGGGGCACTGGGACACTGAGCCACATCCTCCGCCCTATTTTGTGTTTTATTTAGAGATACAGTCTCACTGAGTTGCTTAGCACCTCACTTTTTGAGGCTGGCTTTGAATTCACAATTCTCCTGCCTCAGCCTCCCAAGCCACTGAGATTATAGGCCAGCACCACCACACCCAGCTGTTAACTCAATTTTAAAGAGTTCATTGTTTCCCTTATTAGTTTTATTCTATCAATACATCTTTTTCACATTCTTGAAGATGTGTTTTGTCTCTGTTTCACCCCTTCCTTCCTTCTTTCTTTCCTTTCTTGGAGAGGGTGTTGATTTCATGATGACTGTTTCTAATGTTATTATAGTCAGAGAATATGATGTGATCTCTGATAGCCATTTTGTTCTAGACCCCAATTTTTTTTCAGTTAATATTTCATATATACTTGAAGCGAATATATATTATTCTCTCAAGGTTGGTTGCAAGACTCTATGAATACCAACAGGATCAAACGTGTTAAATTTCAAATTTAAGTCCTGAAAGTCATTGGTTGGTTATTCTTCTCATTAATGTCATTTGTTTTATGCATTCTATGAGTCTCTGTAATGAATGTTTAAAGCTTTGCACTGGATGTTGGTTTTGTGAGATACTGCTCTATAATTCTTCAGCTAATGCTTTACACATTTAGCCACTATCACATCATGGGTTCTGATGTTCACCATTATAGTATTTTCCTGAAAATACTCTCTACATAATTATGCAATCTGTCTATAACTGTAGTAACTATTTTCTATTGATGTGTATACTTGATCTGTTATTAAAAATGCTTTCTGTGGGTTTCCTCTCTGATTTATTATGTTGAGTTTCATTATAAAATTTTCTGTGCAATTAAAATTTTTGTGTTGAAAATTTTACATTTGTAAATTCATAAATATCAGTTATACTGTAAATTGCATGTATTATAATTTTACAGATAAAAGGACTTATTTTTACAATTGATGTTTGTTCATGTGCCATGGTTTTGATTGTTTATCTCTATTTTGTTTCTTTTTTCATCTTCCTATTATATACTGGATATACTGAAAGTTTTTCAGTTCTTTCCTTTTGCTTTTCTCCCAATTCTGCAATTAGATTACATTTTTATTCCTTTAGTGGGTGGGTACACTTATTTAACTCCTTTTAAAAACACTATTTATAAATGTATGTTCTTCTGCTGAAAACTTCATTATTTGATAAAGTTATTCTACTTTGTCATCCCAATTTATTTTTTATTTGCATATGTATTGATATTCAATATCTTTGATTGTATTCTGTATGTATGTATATACACATGCACATAAATAGTTGAATCACATTTACACTTAATGAATACCTACTATTCTTTTATGGATCACATCATTTATTTTACATCTTGATTCCATTTAGGTTCTATGTTTTTCTTACTGGAATATTTCTTTACATGAATGTCTATTATAAGTTTTATTCTCTTTCTAAAAATATTTTTCTTGGCCAAACCAACATTTATTTTACCTTTGAATTTTGAAATAATCTGTCCCATTAGCTTAGTGAAAGCTATTATTGCTGATGTGATATTTGCTTTTTATCATTTTATTGCTGTAAGTAATGTCTTTATACTGTTACTCTGAAATTCTCTATTTTCTCCCTAACAACAGCTGGTCTAGAAGTGATTTACTTTTATACATCTTAAGGATCATCATTAGTTTATTTCAAGATGAAGAACTAAATCTCTTTTTTTCAATTTATAAGTCATTTTTTATTATGTTCTTCTTCAGTTCTTTTTAATTTTATTCACACAATTCCTATTACAAAAATGTTTGAATTTATCTTTTCATGCATTTAAATGCTTGGTTTTACTTTTCATATTTGTGTGTCATCTTTTCTGTAAATTTTTCCAGCTCAATCCTCAAATTTACTAATTCTCTCTATAGCTAGTTTTATTTTATTTTTTGGCCAGCTAGTTGAGTTTTGAGTTCATTTTATTATAGTAAAATTTTGTGTTTTCTATGCTTATTTTAACTTTTTGATAGCTTATACTATTGATTATATCATCTTTTTCAGACTTTCAATTTCTCTTAAGACCTTTTGTCTCACAGCTAATGGGTATTTATTTTTAACACTTTGAGCTTTTCTTTATTATATGTTATTGCTTTCTGTCCCCCTTAGTACCCTGTAGATTTATAACTTTGAAGAAATGTTTCATTTTACTTTCTTCTGTGTTCCTTCATTAAACTTGTAATTCGTGTTCATAACACAGTGCTTCATGGTTATTATGTCTTTATCGTGATTATGTTCTCATAAGTATAAAATAACCATCTGTCCACTATCATGTTTAACCTTAAATTGCATTTGTCTTTATTTATTATTTACCCCATATCATTTAAAATTCATTCAGACTAAGAAAATTAAACAGTATCATAAAGAAAAAAAGTATCATGAGAAAATCAGTGTAATAGTAAATTATCAGTGTTGAAAATCATGTGACTTGTTTTTGCTGCTTTCATTTTGTTTTGCTTTTCCCTGTTTGATGATCCTTCTTGCCTTTTCCAACCTAATGAAACAAAATTTTTCTTTAGGTCTGTTTTTCTGTATACTATTTTTGCATTTTGATTAATTTGTCTGCTTTGCTTTGTCAAGTATACAAGTTTTACTGCCTCCATGTGAGAAAATTTTACCCATGTTTTAAATATCCATCTATCTATTATATATTCATAATGTCTCATCCAGAAGGAATGATTCTTTTTGCTAAAGATTTCAACATCATTATCCACTCCCTTACATCTTCGACAATTTCTAAATGATTAGCTACACTAACTGCTATTGAACTCTGATAGCATTGTTGATAATTGTTGTAGTAGTTTTGTACTAAAAAATGCTTGATAAAATAATGGTTTGTTGGGAACAAGACAAGGATGTCCTCTTTCACCACTGCTACTCAACATAGTCCTTGAAACACTAGCCAGAGCAATTAGACAGATGAAAGAAATTAAAGGCGTACAAATAGGAAAAGAACTCAAACTAACATTATTTGCTGATGATATGATTATATACTTAGAGGATCCAAAAAATCCACCAGAAAACTTCTGCAATTAATAAATGAATTCAGTAAAGTAGCAGGATATAAAATCAACACCCATAAATCAATTGCATTTCTATACATCAGTGATAAAACCTCTGAAAGAGAAATTAGAAAAACTATCCCATTCACAATAGCCTCAAAAAAATAAAATACTTGGGAATGAATTTAACAAAAGATGTGAAAAACTTCTACAATGAAAACTACAGGACACTAAAGAAAGAAACTGTACACAACCTTAGAGGATGGAAAAACCTCCCATGCTCTTGGGTAGGCAGAATCAATATTGTCAAAATGACTATACTACCCAAAGCACTATATAGATTCATGCAACTCCAATTAAAATCCCAATTTCATTCCTTATAGAAATAGAAAAGGCAATCATGAAATTTATTTGGAATAATAAGAGACCCAGAATAGCCAAAGAAATCCTTAGCAAGAAGAGTGAAGCAGGAGGCATCACAATACCAGACCTTAAACTATACTGCAAAACTATAGTAACAAAAATGGCATGGTACTGGCACCAAAATAGACATGTAGACCAATGGTACAGAATAGAAGACACAGACCCAAACTCACTTAAATACACTAATCTTATACTAGACAAAGGTGCCAAACATGTACATTGGAGAAAAGATATCCTTTTCAACAAATGGTGCTGGGAAAACTGGAAGTCCATATGCAGCAAAATGAAACTAAACCCCTATCTCTCACCATGCACAAAACTCAACTCAAAGTGGATCAAGAATCTGGAAATTAGACCAGAAACCCTATGCCTAATAGAAGAAAAAATGGGCCCAAATCTTTATCACGTCGGATTAGGAACTTACTTCCATAACAAGACTCCTACAGCGCAAGAAGTAAAATCAAGAATCAATACATGGGATGGATTCAAACTAAAAGCTTCTCCTCAGCAAAAGAAACAATCAATGAAGTGAACAGAGAGCCTACATTCTGGGAACAAATTTTTGCCACACACACATCAGATAGAGCACTAATCTCTAGGATATATAAAGAACTCAAAAAACATAACACCCAAAGCAAAAACAACCCAATCAATAAATGGGCTAAGGAGCTAAACAGACACTTCTCAGAAGAAGATATACAATGGAAAACAGACATGAAAAAATGTTCAACATCTCTAGCAATTAGAGAAATGCAAATCAAAATTACTCTAAGATTTCATCTCACGCCAGTCAGAATGGCAATTATCAAGAATACAAACAACAATAAGTGTTAGCGAGGCTGTGGGGAAAAAGGCACGTTCATACATTGCTGGTAGGACTGCAAATTGGTACAACCACTCTGGAAAGCAGTATGGAGATTCCTCAGAAACTTGGAATGGAACCACCATTTGACCCAGCTATCCTACTCCTCCGTCTAAACTCAAAAGACTTAAAAACAGCATACTACAGTGCCACAGTCACTTCAATATTTATAGCAGCTCAATTCACAATAGCTAAACTGTGGAACAATCTAGATGCCCTTCAATAGATGAATGGATAAAGAAACTGTGGTATGTATACACAATGGAATATTACTCAGCAATAAAAGAGAATAAAATTATGGCATTTGCAGGTAAATGGATGGAGTTGGAGAATATCATGCTAAGTGAAGTAAGCCAATCCCCCAAAACCAAACACTAAACGTTCTCTCTGATAAATGGGTGTTGATCCATAATGGCAGAGGGGACATGGAAAGAATGGAGGAACTTTGGTGAAAGGGGAGTGAGAGGGAGGGGGCATGGGGACAGTAAAGATGGTGGAATAAGATGGACATCATAGCCCTAGCTTCATGTATGACTGCATGTATGATGTGCTTCTACATTACGTATAACCAGAGAAATGAAAAGTTGTGCTCTGTCTATGTACAATGAATCAAAATGCATTCTGCTACCATGTAGAATAAATAAATAAATAGATAGATAAATAAATAAATACATAAATAAAAGAATATAAGAACTGGCAACTTCCAAAACCCAAATATTTGGTATTCTGAATAATAAAGAAAGCTTTTTTTATAACACACACACTCACAAATAATGGTTTGTACATAGTACAACTTCACAATGTGTATGTTAACTAAAAGAATACTATAACGTACTCAAAATAATGGGCAGTTATAGAAAGAATTGTTTTTGAAAGAGTAAAACAATTTTAAACATTAAAATTCATGACTAGAATCAGAAAGATTTTTGTATCTTAATATATTTCGTAAAAGTGCACATACCTGCTCAGTACTCCACAATTGAATGTAATTTTATGCTAGGCAATTGTTAAGCCATTTCCTCTCTTAGCTAATTTTATGCTGATAGTGCTTCTGGTCTGTGATCCCCCATAGAACTGAATCATGGACAAAGCAAACTTTTGGTACCCAACTGGAAAGTCACAGTCCTATGCACTTGTTTGAAGTCTTGTCTTTGCATTACCTAATATAACAGCAATGAAAACTATTTTCCTGGAGAATTTACCATTGCCATCCAAATTCTTTCTGAAGCTGGCTCCTCTTCTCTCTAAGCCAACAGTCCCAAGGAGAGTGGATAGAAACCCATAGCCAACTGTAGTGGGTGCAGGGGCCCCATATATGCTGCATTTTCAGTTTTGCCCAGTGTCCCACCTGAGTTCCATTCAGGTGACCACTTCTCCTTTTAGAAAAAATTCAGTTCTTCATTTGGCAAAACTATACTTCAATCATTCTGCTAAGACAGTAGCAGTAAGATTTCCAATTTTTAAGAAAGTTGTTTTGAGTAAATAATATGAATATTTACTCTGATCCAGGGTATCTAGTTTCTAACTCATAAATTTGTTCTCAATGTTGAATTGTACTGTACAATCACATAATGTCAGCATTTATAGAGCATAATAAATATACAATATAATTGTGGTAACATAGCTGTATGTGCTTTTTAGAAAGATCTTTCACACAATTCATAACATTTGAAAATTTTATAACTGAACAAGAAATAAAAAGTAGTAGAACCCACAACTAATATGTTATCACTTAACCCAATGTCACCTGCTGATGAAACAACCCTATTTCCTGTCATGAGTTTTATCTTCCTTAAGTCTCTTTCTCTGCCTTCTCTCAAGTGGAAGGTGTAATAAATGGAGTTTGAAGAGAAGCCTATAATAGTGCTGGAAAGTTGATAGTGTTTTGATTAAGGAGGAAGACATTTTTCACTTTAGTCATGCCTTTAATTTTATTTTTGCATTTATATTTTATTCCATATGTACATTTTTAAATTTTTGAAAATTAACTGATATTTTTAAATTATATGCATCCATGAAGTAGAGGGTGATATTTTACTACATGTACACACTGTGTACTGATGTGTATATACATCAGAATAATTCATTCTTTCATATTCTTATTATTACTTTAAGTTTGGAGGCTTTGAACTTCTTTTAGTTATTCACAAAATATGGAATAGGTTATTGTGAACTGTATTCATCTCCCTGTCCTGAAGAACATTAAAACTATTCCTTTTTTCAGTGTTCTGGTGCCCTACAATCAACTACTCTCTATCCCTTCTCTTGCTCCACTTCCTCAATCTCTAATAATAACTGTTACACACCCAAGTGGCCAGTGTTTAGATTCCATATAAGAGAGAGAACACAACAATATTTTTCTGTGTTTTCCTCACTTATTTCACTTACCATAATCTCCTCAATTCCATCTGTTTTGCTTCAAATAATAGAATATCATTCTTGATGGTTGAATAATAATCCATTATTGATATGCACCACATTTTCTTCATCTCTTCATCCAATGATGGACATCAAGATTGATGACATATCTTAGCTATTTTCAGTAGTGCAACTGTAGACATGAGCATGCTGACATCTCTGATGTGCTGATTTCATTTTCTTTGGGTATCTACATACAAGTGGAAGCGCTGGTTCATATGGAAGATCTATTTATAGTTCTTTGAGGAACCCTGTACTGTTCTCCATAAAGCCTCTTCCAATTTACATTTCTTCCTGCAGTGTATAAGAATATTTTCTTGTCCACATGTTCACTATCATTTGTTACTTTGTTGTTGCTATAGTTTTGTTGTCAGTAGTCATTCTAACTGGGGTGAGATGATTTCCATTTTCTTGATGGTTAACAATGTTCACCCTTTTTTATAACTTTGTTGATTTGAATTTCTTCTTTTGAGATATGTTTATTCAGATCATTTGGCCTTTTTTTTAAATTTAATTTTTTGGTACCGGGGATTGAATTCAGGGGTATGCGCCCACTGAGCCACATCCCCAGTCCTATTTTGTGTTTTATGTACAAACAGGGTCTCAATGAATTGCTTAGTGTCTCACAGTTGCAGAGGCTGGCTTTGAACTTGCGATTCTTCTGCCTCAGCCTCCCTAAGTGCTGGGATTATAGGGTGCACCACCATGCCTGGCTTCATTTGGACATTTTTAAGTTGAATTATTCCGGGTTTTATTGAGCTTTGGGGGTTTCTTATAAATTCAGAATATAACTCTTTTGTCCAGTGAATTATTTGCAAACATTTTTCCCATTCTCTAGAGAATCACTCTGTTGTTTCTTTAGCTATGCAGACCCTTCTGAGTTTAATAGAATCCTATTTGCCTATTTTTTTATTTTGTTGTCTATACTTTTGGGGTCTTAGCCAAAAAATCATTGCCTACACTGATGTGTTGAAGTATTTTCCCTGTTTTCTTTTAATAGGTTCGTGGTTTCAGGTCTTACATTTAGATCTCTGATCCACTTTGAGTTTATTTTTGTATAGGATTTGAGATAGGCATCAAGTTTCAATCTTCTGCATATAAAAATACAGTGTAAAAATAGTTTTATATGAAGCAATTCAAAGTAAACTTTATTAGCTTTAATGCTATTCATCTTTAGCACTAAGAAATATATCTCAATAAATAAATGTGCTACATGTCTTTTGGTCATTTAATATTTTTTCTTGTAATATTATTTGTGCATTGAACTTAGGATTTATAGATTTTAAAATCATGAATCAAAATATAAAAGCAACAGAAAAAAATTTCAAGTTATTTGCAAAACTGACAACCTCAAAAGCATAATAATTTGGTTATGAGATTTTAAGAAGAGAAATAATATTTATAGTATATGTATAAATTCATTTTACTTTTATAACTGTGCTCAAATTCTAATATTTTCTCCATGTAATTAACCCAGATGAATCCAAAAGTTAGTTAACCTAACTATGTTATTATGATAAGGAAGGTGTGTTTCCAGTATAATCTGAATGAGCATTTTCTTGACTTATGAAAAGACAAACAATGTATCTGGAGATTACATTGTTAAAATCCACATTACCAGAATCTGGGAATTCTCAGAGTTGCGTCAACTCTAAGACAGATGGAAAGTCCAGCTTGGACTCTTCTATACATTTGCTGGATACTCTTTTCTGTATTTAAAATACTAAATTCATTTCTTATGAACACCTTTCCTAAGCCATGAAGGCAATTGGTTTAACTAGAAATGCTTTCCTCCTAGAGAACCTTCTAGGTTATAACAATTATTTAATTATGTCCATAAAAGAAATAAGCAAAATGGAAGATGACAAACATCTGTAAAGTAAGGATTTCTATGTGTAATGGCAAAACAGATCATCACGAGCTGGTGCTTAATTAAATTTGAACTTCCAGTTGTCCATATTACCTTCACCAGATTTAGTTCTTCCTTTATTTTAAAGGTGGGTTTAGGCAGCTCAAACAATTCAATTTCATTTATGAAAATTAAGTATCTCCCAAAGAGGAAGAGATTAAAACTAGATGTCTGCACACTTTGTCTATTTATCCAGTAACAGAACCTCTAAGCCAGACATTCTCTGCCCGATGCTGTCAAGTATGTGTTCAGAAAATCATGTGTCTCCTGTTAATTTCAACACACGTGCTTTCAAGTGAAGGCAGATTGTATCAAGACATGTAAGGGAAGGAGCAGGGATAAAATGCCAGCTGCACGTTTTCAGACCTGAAAAAGATCTAATTTAGTTTGAATTCTAAGAAAAGGCTCATCCCTGTCATTATCCCCAAACTATATGTGCTGTTCCCACGTGTGCTTTTCAAAGTTCTGTTGAAATGGGAGTTTTCTGAATGATTTTAGTTATTTGGAAAGAGCTCTGACTTGTTTGAAATAAAGAACTTGTGGAAAAGTGAGCAAAAGAAAATTCAAATGTCGACAAATGCTTAATAAGACCAAATCTTTTCAAACCACATATGAAATTGTTTCATTTAAATTGTTTTCAACTAAAAAAGTAACAATAGTGGGTTTATCATTAGTGTTGTTGCTCTTGACCGTCAATAGTCAAAGGAAGAAAATATTTGAGAGTACTTAAAAGCTCTACCAAATAAATATTAGTAGAAAAAAATAAAGTGTTTTTATTTAAATAGTACCAATATAAAGTATTAATCAAAATGCTTTCAAGAAAAATTAAGCATCGGTTTTACCTACAGTTATATTTATTTTTTCAAATTGGCCGTTAGTACTGTTCTTTTTACATTATACCCTTTAGATTTCTAATATATACCTGAAAAACTCAGACATTTGAGTACAATAAGGGGGCAAGCCTCTAAAATATGGGTTTTAAACATCACTCATATGAAAAAAAAATCTAACACTAAAACCTCATGTCTTAAGTCAACCCTTTTATTAGTAAATGGTTCCCCTGAGGATGTGAACATGGCAAGGAGAGGACCCCCATAAAAACTGCTAGTGGATTTCAGTAAGGAGTAAGAAGTTGGGACATGGAGAAAAGGAGTTCATCAAAGATGGACAAATCTAGTAGAAATCTCGTAGAAAGTATTCACAGCTGCTTCTCTGAGTTCACGAGATGGTATCCAAAATCATCATGAGCTCACAGGCAGATGGAGGACTTACTCTTTCGGGAGTGTGGCATAGAGATGCTCAGATTAACACATTACAAATTGATGGTATTTTAAATTGAAAAAGCATTTACGACAGTTCACCTATTGAGCACCATTACTCAGCAATATTCTGCACTACTGAACATCAGGGCATTCCCTTCATGCTCAAGGCAGGGACTGGAGCTGCCTTTTGCTGCACTGCCCAGCATCATTAGAGAGGATCATTTTACCTATGGCCAGCTTGGAGAAAGACCCACCTTCAAAATTGCAAGTAGGGGTCTGCCCCATGTGTACCATTTTTGCACCATCGTAAAATCACAGTCATACCTTAAGTTGACCCATCCTAAGGCTAAGATCACCTCTGCATTGTTCTCTTTGCAGGCACTTCTAGAGAATGACATGCTTCTTTCCTTCACTTCCTTCCTGAGCCTCATGGGTTTCAACTTGCTGTGATGATTCAACACACTTGGACTTCGCTATATTTTTCTTGATAAAATTTGATCATCTTCATCAAGAAAGGAAAGCTCCAGTTAATTGTTCTAAGCAGTTAGATGTCCCTTGAGCATATTCTCCAACTCTCCTTCGTCTTTTTTTTTTTTTTTTTTGGTACCAGGGATTAAACTCAGGGGCACTCAACCACTGAGCCACATCCCCAGCTCTATTTTGTGTTTTGTGTAGAGACAGGGTCTCACTAAGTTGCTTAGCACCTCGCCGTTGCTGAGGCTGGCTTTGAACTCGCGATTCTCCTGTCTCAGCCTCCCTAAGTGCTGGGATTACAGGCAAATCCTTCCTACTTTTGACTTGCATTTGCTTTCTCATCAAATCCACAGGGACTGAGCCAGGGCAACTGGCATTTGCCTGTAATTCCAGCAACTGAGGAGGCTGAGACAGGAGGGCTACAGGTTTGCAACCAGCCTGGACTACTTAGGGAGGTTTTGTTCCAAAATATAAATAAATGAATAAATAAAGGGTGGGAATGCAGTTAAGTGGTACAGTGCCTCCATTACCAAAAAAAAGGAGAAATCCAGAGTGATTCCATGAACAGGCAATTGTGCTTTAGAAGGAGATCATTCTGGATTTCTGTTCCTCCAAAGGCACAGGGATCACTGTTGTGCATGGTTTCCACAGAGGCCAGCACTTTGAAGTAATGGAATATGGTATGATTTCTGTAACTTACTGTATTTAAAACCCAAAATGTAATGAAAATAATGTTCTTCCTATGATTAATTGAAATTTTCACCCCAGAACTGATTTACTTGAAGGAAGCAAAACTCCCCAAATGAAACATCTCCACTTTGCAATCTATGCAAAAATTTTCTTTAAAATTCTAATAAAATGTGAGCAATACATTAAATCAAATGAAACTAACAGTTCTGGGTAAGAATCTTTCCACATTTCAATATGCAAAGCTATTTGTTTTCCCATCCCAGTGCCAATTTAAAAGAAAAAATGAGGACAGAATCTTAAAATTTCCTTGCCTTAAGTATTTCCTTGTTCAGAGAATAAACAGAGAATTAGCAACTCTTGTTCATACTTGCAGATTCTCTTTTAAGAAATTAATTATTTAGATATTTCTGTTGCATGGCTTTTACTTTATGAATGAATAAGTAAGTTTCTTCATAGATACTTTTACCAGAATGTTTTGGCTATACAGTTCCTCAAAATAGCCTGGAGAAAAAAAAAAAAAAAAAACTCTGCAGAGTTTATAGTTTATCTGTCACAGCACAGTAATGATTCTTTTTCCTATAAATGTTGTGTTTTTGCAATAAACTTTCTCCCATGTTTTTTTCCTTGACAATTAAAAGTGGGAAAAATCCACATTTCTAATGTACATTATAGTGTTCTCTTTCCATGGTTCATGCAAGAAAAGACAATAGTCATTTCTTAGCCAGTTTTAATGCTTTCTTAGTGTTTTTTTTTTCCCCTGACATAACCCAACAATACCAGAGGGCACATGTGAAGGCCAAAACACATGCTAAGTCAATATGTTTCCAAATATGTCTACAAGCACTCCTTTCCTGAGTTGCCACTACTTCTAAAAGATGTTTCCAGGTGTCTCAGTTTCTCCATCTCAGCCACTACATCTCTCTCTCATTTCCAATCCAGAATTGTGGGGCTACAGTCATGCACACTCTGTTCTTCCATCATTTCTTTATATTTTTAGCATTTGGATCTTCTCATTATTGATTGATTGAGACTGTATAAGTCCCCTGAATTGGGCTGTACTTTGCTGCTATTGTAGGAACCATACAATCAATCAGGGTAAATTTCCTGTTGCTTCAATAGAATTGAAAAAGGACTCACAAATCAAGCTAATTAATAAGAAAATAATTTGTAAGCCAAAACTTATGCCTGAGGTATATCATACACCACCCTTTCTTTTAAGAAAGTTCATTTTTAAATAAAAGTCTTGTCTCTATAGACCATATTGTCTCATGGAAATTTGAGCTGTTGGCTTGAAGCCTTTACCAATTATTCATCATGGAGCTTAACCAGGGAGTTGCAGCTGGAAAGTGATTTGTTTTTACAATAAACCAGGATCTTCAATTTTAGAAAGATCTGATATTATAGAAGGCCAGTGGGCATAATCATGTTCACTTTACAAAATTAATTCCCAGACTATTGCAAATGTTTCAGAAAACTGCAGACATGGAGTTTTATCTTTATGGATATTTACAGCAGAAGTCAATGGTGTCATGGGAGAAGCCAACAACTGTCAGCCACGTCACCCCAGAAACTTCTTTGAGGTACAAGGACTTGTACTGTCTTTTCCAGTTAAAAACGAAATTAATAACTGGACATCAAAACCTATTTCAAATAACTGTATTGCCACATCCCTGGTAATGTATTTAAAAAGCAAGTTTTATATTGAGTTATAAAATTAGTATTTAATTTATGCTGATGGATATTTTATGACATATAATTAGAAATAGAATTTCTATATATAGATACAAATATGTATGCATGTGTATGCATATATATTTATATCTTTATGTATAAATGCACACACACATATATATATCATATATCATCAAGGGAACTTTTTGGCATAATTAGTAAATAGTACAAATTGTCACAACATGAAACCAACTACTGTTCCTCACACCTACTTGTGTTGGATTATCTGGGTTCATATTCCAGATCTATCATCAACTGCTATGTGACCTTGACCAAGTTACTAAACCTCTTGACTCCTAGATGCTGTTCAGAACCTGCCTCATGTGGTGTTACAAAGATGAAATGTTACAACGAATTACAATTTAGTACAGTGCTTTGCATATGCGTAATGACTACAATGTTAGCAATTATTCATGCTTTTACTAGAACAATTAATGTAGTGAGCACTTCATCATAGAACTTTGAGGTAAGAAGACCACGTTGTAGAAACTCTGAGTTCTACTTTCTAAATTGCATTGTTATTATTTCCATAATTTATCACAGAGAAACATAGATGATGAGGAATGAAAGCTTAAGGAGCCTCCAAATATTGCAAAATTTATTCTCTCTTTTATGAAGTTTCCCTTCACATCATGCAGTTCTAGTCCTAGAAACTATGAACCAACATTGACACAGTTGTAGACGGTAGGTACTTTCGAGTCTTCAAAACCTTTTTAAAGTCATTAAAAGCACCCTTTCTGTATGTTCCTGTGTGACCTCACCCTCAGTATTTTAGGTAATACATAAACAATTGGCTATTTTAGAACCCTTTGGGAAATCATAAAGTAACTATGAATAAATTATCAGTGAAGTCTAGCGGAGCTGAAAACTGTTCTCAGGCAATTAGTTGCTGGAGGGTTCCCTCTAGAAGAGCTCAGACAGAAACCCAGTTTCAGAGCACAGGCTACACAAGGCTTGGTGGCTGCTTAACCAAAGGAACCAAAGAGCACTGGCCAGCATTGCTTTGAGGTGTGGCTCTCCTGCCCAGCCCGCTCCTGCCACAAGCCCACAGTTAGCCCAGAATGCACCATCTTGACATGGAGAAGCAGAGTGGTGGGCTGAGCATCCAGAGGAGGGACAGCTTTGCACGCCTTGAGGTTGGGCACCTCCGGTGTTCTGAAAGATAAACTAACTAAACATGTTGAGTACCTTTGTCCACTGTTAACAAAGAAACAGTAAGTCCTATAAAGGCAGAGAGGAAAGAAAATAAGAATGAATGAAAAAGAACCCTACAGTACTAAAATTGAAAGGAGTCATGAAATAAGTTATTTCTATATAAAGATTTTTAAAATAAAAATAAGCCCAAAGAGGTAGAAAAGCTCCATTGACGAAAAGTTAGAGAATGAATTGCAAATACAAGATCTTCCATTAACTAGGTACTTGTGCTTTTTCTCATATAAAGTTTTATAAGCACAGAAGCCGGGCACAGTAGCGCATGCCTGTAATCTTAGCACTTTGGGAGGCTGAGACAGGAGAATGATGGGTTCAAAGCCAGCCTCAGCAATAGTAAGGCACTAAGAATCTCAGAGAGACCCTGTCTCTATAGAAAAAAAACACAAAATAGGGCTGGGGATGTGGCTCAGTGTTTGAGTGCCCCTGAGTTCAATCCCTAGTACCAAATAAAACAACAAGAACAACGAAAGTTTTATAAGCCCAGAAAAACAGCATCTCCTTGCTCAGTTTAGAAGGCTAAAAAAGTCTAATTCTAGTATTACAAAAGTCAGCCTTACTTAGGGATACAGATGGGGAATGTGCCATGGTTTGGCATGATTTGAGGGTATTCCCCATGTGTCTGTGTGCTGAAAGCTTGGTCCTCTTGTGTGGCAACGCTGGGAGTCAGTGGGGCCTTTAAGAACTGGAGCTCATAAGGAAATTAGATCATTGGCTATTTTCTGTGAGATCAGGTTATTATTAAGAAACATGACCCAGCTTCCACTGGTCCCCTTTCTTGCTCTGTGATCTCTCCCTTTTGCAAGTTCTCCTGCCATGAAGCCATCCACCATGCTGGGATACAAAGGGCACCACCAAAGGCCACACAAATGGGGTCCCCTGATCTTAGATATTCAGCCTTCAAACTATAAGCTCAATAAACATATTTTCAGTATAGCTTCAGGTGTTTTGTTATAGTAATGAAAAATGAACTAGTACAAAGGAAATATCAAATCAAATTCATTAAGTCACTAGAAGAATGATCATAAACAGGTCTAATTTACCCTAGTACAAGACCATTGATTCAATATTACAAAATTTTCTGATTTTACTGTAGAAAAAATTTACTATGGAATATCTATATCCTCAGTAAAAAATAAGAAAATCATTTCATAAAAATTGACACACCTTCCTGATTTAAAAAATCTTGGAATAATTGTGATCCACATATATCCATCCATCCATATCTCTCTCCCCTACAAAAACAAATATATGTAGTGTGTGTATATAATACAATAATTTTGAAAAATTGTGATCCATATATATCTATATTTAAAGAGTGTGTCTGTTTATTATTGTTTCAGTTAATGGCTGAGTATGTATGTATATGTAAATAGAAGAATTAGATATGCATCACAATGATTTTAATATTTGCTGAGTCTGGATTTCTTTTCTTAAGTAAAAATGGAAATTTACAAAACTGTGTTTTAAAAATATAATAACAGCCTATTTCTGCTATAGTTTGGATAAAGTGACCACCAAAGGCCCATGTGTCTAAAACATGATCTCTAGCCCGTAATTCTACTGGAAGGTGGTATACTCTTTCAGAGATGAGGCATAGTGGGAGGTCTTCCAGGTATTGGGAGTGTGTACTCAAAGGGATTGTGGGATCCTGGTCTCTTCCTCCTTCCCTCTTTTCATATCCCAGAGATGGAGTAATGCTTTGCACCACCTTGTGCTCTATTCCTGCCATTATGTACTGTCTTTCTACAAGTCCAAAGCATTAAAGCTAGTCGAGGCCTGAAATTTTAAAAACTAAGAACCAAAATAAACCTTTCCTCTTTATAAATCTATTATTGCAGGTATTTTGTTATAGTAATGAAATACTGACTAACATTGTTTCTAATTAAAAACATTTATTTTGCTATAGCCAAGTATTTATATGTAAATAAACATTTGTGAATATGAGGGATGTATATACACTTGCATTACATATGTGAATATATAGTTATACATATACAGGTACACATGCATATATACATACATATGTTTTCTATGAAGTTATACAAATATATTCATAATCACTGTCTATGTATTAGGGCTTGCAATTAACCCTAATTATTTTCTATTGTTTTGCTTCTTAAAAGTTAGTATGCATATAAATACTGATTATAATTTTAAAATACTTAATAACATTTCAAAAACTAAAACTGAAATCATTGTTTTCCAAAAACTGAGTAAAAGTATATATAAAAGTGTTTTTGTAAAATTCTTAGGCTTCTCATTTTATCGAAATTATCCACCTGAGATCATTGAAAGCAATAATAAATTCACTTTTTTGGACTTATTTATTGATAAAAATAAGTGTTATACTTAGCTACCTTTAAAATACTTATAATCTAATTGGAGATACATACACCACTAATTGTGGAATATTTTCATAAGTACTGAAAGAGATGTGTGCACAAGGAACTGAGAGCTCTATTCAGGCTGGTTTTCCCTTAGCTCCCAAGATCGGGTGAGCAGTCCGTCACCTCAGGATCTTTGCACATACCAGTTTGGTTTTTTCAAGGGTTTTTCCTTGCACTTTCACTGGAGGATAATGTCTCATTTTCCCTTTGGTCTCAGCTTCTAAGTTCCTTCCCCAAGCGCCTACTTTCCTTAGCAACCTAACTAAAGTCAGGGCCCTCCGTTAGTCATGGGCCCTCTTGTTGATCTCTTCAAGCACATTCCCAAACCTGAAATTACTAAAGTTCCTTCTTCAGTTCATTTTCATTTTATCAATCTTCTTAATGAGAATTCAAAGTCTTTCTTTTTTTTTTTTTTTTTTTTTTGGTAGCAGAGATTGAACTCAGGGGCACTCGGCCACTGAGCCACACCCCCAGCCCTATTTTGTGTTTTATGTAGAGACAGGCTGTCACTGAGTTGCTTAGCGCCTCTCCGTTGCTGAGGCTGGCTTTGAATTCGCGATCCTCCTATCTCAGCCTCCCAAAGTGCTGGGATTACAGGCTTGCGCCACCGCGCCCGGCTGAGAATTCAAAGTCTTTAAGGAATGGAAAGACAAGTCACGTAGATCTGTTTCATTCACTATTGTGTGTCAGTCATTGAAAAAAATCACTGTAGGTGATTGATTTCTTTCTGATGTATCTGTTAACAAATGGAAAATTATGACTAATGTCAGTTCAAAACTTTGAATATGGCTAGAAACATCTAAAATTGTTCATTTAGTTTATATCTCAAGCAATTATCTCACAAATTTATGTGTATATATCTGTGTGTGTATACAAAAGTACTCTAAAACTTTCTTAACTGTGTTAGACCGGGTTTGAGGGATCATTCAGAAGAGAGTCCATCCGTCAGTTAAATTGTAGGGTCTGACCTAGAACAATACCTAAAATAGTTTCGATGAGACCTACAGGGAAAGGCAAATTAGTAAAATGGAACTAGCACATTATTCCATTGGGAGAACACTGTTGGGTAAGTTCCTAGTGTCCCCAGCTTTTGTCCCAGGGTCATGTGGACATTATTGCTTCTGTCTGGCCTTTTTCAGACCTGCTCTCTATGCTGCTATGTCCTACACATCTTCATTTGAACTTGATCCCTCTTCTAGTATAAATGTCTTCTTGTTTGAAATAAAAAAACTTATATGATACAGGGCATTTGAAAAAGAAAAAATCTTACTAAAAATAATCTTTTTCATGTTCTGAGTGAGGAAATCAATCTGCAATATTTGTGACCTTATTCGATATAATATGATCATCTCCTTCAGTGTATCTGGCAATCAGGCTATGATTACATAGAAAAATATTATCGTCTAATACTACCTATAAGCATTTCCAGTGGTTTGCTTGAGGTTTTTTCCATATTGACCATAATCACAGATGCACTTCTGCCCACTGTTCACAATGTAGACTCTCAATAAATACTTACTGATTAATGAGGAATGTACATAAGCTTGAAAAAATAAAAAGTATTATGTAAATACATGGTGGTGTTAATGTATGTTTTTATCATGATGATGATTATCATGGCAATCATTTGATCTTATCAACTAGATGGAAAAACAATAATATTGACATCTTGCTAACAGACAAGATAATCAGTATTAGTATAAATGAAATATTGGTACATAGGAGTGTTCCACTGAGTTAACTTAAAATTGGACATGATTAAAATAATGAGTAGTTTAAAAGAAATCTCAATTAAAAAAAAAAAGAACCCAACACAAAAACAATATTTAATTCCTCCATAACAGTGTTGGATCTCAGCTAAAACAGCATTCTTACATGTTTGGACAGAAAACAGCACTTCATTTATAAATAATGTTTTTATTTAAATAATCTTGAATTAAAATGAAACCTTTGGCCCTGCTAGTAATTAAACAGCAGTGCTTTACAGTCATCTTATTCTAAACATGCAGACAGAGAAAAACACTTTACAAATAAAAGTCTACACAAGCTGCAGTGTTTGGGTCCATAAGGGAAGAGAACACCTGCAAAGCTTTTACTTCCACACTCATGCCTTTTTTGGGGTTTTTCTTTTTTGGGGGGGAGGGGTTGAAGTGTGATAATACTTTTGTCCCCATATGGGAACCAGAGATTACATCCAACACACTCAGCTACCTGCAAGCAACTGAGTAACCTAGAATGAGAGGCACTTGAATCAACTGGCCACATGGGGCACACAGAGAGAGAGGGACACGCACAAGCCCAAATAAGCCATGTGCTTATTTGCCTCCGACAGGGGTGGAAGAAAAATCGCTACTCTGGGTGGCCCTATTCAATTTCACACAGCTGTTGGGGCCAGCTGAGTCTCTCCATCGAAAACCTCAGAGTGCTGGGCCCACTGATCCCCCTGAGTCTGAGAGCAGCAATTGGAATGGAAGTCAACCAACCACATTCAAGAACAACCAGATGAGGTGGGGCTGGGGATTTAAGGCATATCCACCTGTGGGAATGCACACTTCTGTTTTTCTCCTTGTAAGAGGGGTTTTATGTTTTGCTTTCACTCTCAAAAACTTGAGCAGTTCATCTTATACACAGCTGGAAGAAACTAAAAGGACAAATGCTTTGAATGGCCTCCTCACCAATATGGATTGTAATGAATTGCATAGAGTAAAAGGTGGCATTGTGATGCAAATACACACTGTCCTTCCCTCTGGAAGTGCACACTCAGGTACCCACGTGCAACAGGAATGATGTTGTCAGAACTTACATGCAGTCAGCACAGTATGAGTGGCATGGCCTCTCTGATGGAGCCTTCGATTGCTATAAATATGGGGTGAAAAGACCATATTGTACTTAATTTTAGATGTGCATTGAGAAAAAAATTCCTTTAATCACACACACGCAAAATTAGAATTTGTAGCTGGGCTTGGTGGCGCATGCCTGTAATCCCAGCATTTTGGGAGGCGGAGACAGGTGAATCTAGAGTTCAAAGCCACCCACAGCAACGGTGGGGCGCTAAGCAACTCAGTGAGACCCTGTCTCCAAATGAAACAAAAAAATAGGACTGGGGATATGGCTCAGTGGTCGAATACTCCTGAGTTCAATCCTCAGTACCAAACAAAAAAATTAGAATTTGTGTTTTATGCAATAAGCAAAGTTTAGAAGCAGCTTCTGGCAAACACGCTTCAGACATATTTCATGGGCTTTTTCCTTTTCCTCTGACATATGCAGGTCTCCAAAACACATCCACGCAAGACTACAGACAGCTTTCAGTCTAGCATATTAATTTATTCTGAATCATGTTAGCAAAGTGAGTATCTCAAATTCTTACCTAATTAAGTTCCAATTTTCTGGCTTAAAATCTTATAATAGCTTCCCATTTATAAAATTATAAAATATGAACTCCAAAAGTAGTTCATCAGTTGGTCTTCTCTTGCTTTAGTAACCCCATTTCTGGTTGCTAATCTCCTACTCCCCGAGTAATATTTGTGTAAGTCCAGTACTGTGTGAAATTCATTTGCTCACCTTTATTTAATATTTCTGTGTTTTGCATAGATTTTGCAAGTCTAGATACAGAATAAAATTAAAAACAATAATCAGGAGCCCACATCAGAATTGCTAATCTATTTGTTTACTGGTGAGACATGGACATTTGATACTTTATAAAACTTCTACATTCTTATGTTCATTAACAATGGACATTCCATGGTTTAAATATTTATACCTCCTAGTTCACCTAACTTTGGTCATTTATCCTATCCCAACCTCCCCTCAGTCCACATTAGAATATTCTCAATGATGCTCCCATGTATGTCTGTTAAGATGTGGCTTTTACCATGTCTCATATCAATCATATGTTCTCTATTTTTCTTCTTTACCATAAAACAAATTCTTTATCTTCATAGTATTTAGCACTCAATGATTTTTTAAAAAGTAGGCAAGTGAGGATTTTGAAAGTGGTTTAATAAATATTTGTTGAAAGCTACCTGTGTATCAGCCACTGCTATTTCCCTTATGATGTAGAGTTCCTGTACTGTGGGAGTTACAACCTAATACAGGACATATTAATTAAACCACATCATTACATAGTCAAATTTGTAGCAACAACAAAAGGTGCAAGAGGAAAAAAAACATATTTTTGAGGAGGTCAATGAAGGCTTCTATTAGGAAGTTAATTTCATGTTTACAATCAAAATATTAGCAGGATTTTCCAGGACACAATAGAAGCAAGATTACCTGGCACTAGGAATAGGATACCATCATAATATCACGTATTTGTGGACAGTGAATGGAAGATTAGTAAATGGAGACAAGGCTATCCGGATATGAGAGAGGTGGACACAGAACCCCTTGATGTCTCCATTAAAGGCCACTAAATTTCACCCAGTGTAGAACGGGAAGAGCCATGGATCAATGAGTACTCAATCAGAAAAGCAGAAACCACCGCAGATGCTCTCCTAGTGATGGAATTTTACTCCTGGGTCCTGCTTACATGGGCAAAGGAAGAGTTGAGAAACAAAGAAGGGGACAGGGAGATAGCCTAAAAATGATGTAGCTGGAAGATACCACTTACCATGCGGTAGCTGGGTGTAGCTAGAAGATACCATGTACTATGAGGCAGAAGGGGTACAGGTGGTGGGTGGGATTCCTGCTGAAAACAGTGGCCATAGAGGAGGTGACTACTGGATGACAGCTGGAGATGCTGTGCTTCAGCTTTCACAACCCCTCCAAACACACACACACTATGAAACCAACCAGGAGCAGGGAAGCCCAGGAAATAGCTTCCTGTGATAGAGAAAGACATGGGAAAGTTGGGAATAGATCTAACAGTCAATAGGTACATGACAGATAGTAAAAAGCACCACTCTGGGTGGATGTGACCAGCTTGAAGTTAAAAGATTACCTTGCATCCATATGATGGCTGTGAGCAGAGACTTATCAGGACTCTGGAAGTTTCTGGTGCAATGACCCAGGTAATAGAGAAGGGAAGCTAAAGGAAGATGCTGGCAGCGCAGATGGAGAGTAAGGCTTATATCTGAAATATATTTAAGGGGCAGGTAGAAGCAGCAGGAGTCATTCCTTGAAGGTAGAGAAATTTGGACTTTCTTCTTTATGTAATGAGGAGTTCCTGCAGGCTTTTGATCAGGAGACCGAAGTAGTGACATCCATTTGAGAAAAATTGAACGGATGTGATGCTCAAGACAAGGAAACTTGCTAAAAGGTTATTACAATAGATCAAGCAGTAAGAATATCAGTGTATCAAGGTGAAGAGCCAAACAAACAAAAACAAAATAATAACAACAAGGCCTGACGTTAATTTTATTTAGTTAAAAAATGAGTACTGAAGTAAAATTGATTTTTAAAAATTCCTTCCTGAGATATTTCATTAATTTAATAATATCTGAACTCAATAAAAGTAATTTTATTAGCTGTATTGTTTGTAAGTCCAGAATCAACTGACATTTTGCACAAAGGCTAGTTCGTTTGATTGATTTCAGTCTCAACCTAGATGAGCAAACATCAAGGCTTAATGACTGTGTGTGATTAATTCACAATTTATTCACTCTGGGAGCTCTGTCAAAGGCCAGAAGTGTATTTTTATTTTTAGCTACTAAGAAAACAAATACCCCAAATAATTCATATGAAATTTTCCTTTTTAATCTCAATTTGACATAATATATATCTGGCCACCAAGTAACTTTCCAGAGGTCTGTAAAGGTTCTGCAGTATTACACCAGAAATGAGCAATCATACCATTTAACCCTTTAATCATGCCAATTTTTATTTTATTAATTTCCTCATTTAATATTTGAATTTTGTCAGTTCAGTTCACTCATCTTTCAATCAGCATATATTTGAGTATCAATATGTCAGGGTTTGTGTTTGTCTTTGGGGCTATAGTAATGAACAAATCAAGAAAAATACCCACCCAGTTGAATTTTCTATTCTAGTTCTCAATCAATGTTGGACGGGTGCTTTTAATCATGAAATCCCTTCTAAACACTCTTCTTGATGGGGACAGCTAATGCTGAGCATGAAAAATTTTAACACAAAAACATATTTTGAAAACATCTATGTAAACTCAATTTCTATAAAATAAAGAAAATAGACTGTAAGAATAAGACTGTATAATAAGCTTGATATGTTTTCTTGGTTCTCCATACTATACTCTCTTTGCAATGTGATCTGCTTTACAAACACCTGGGCCACATAATTGGTCTTATCAGGGCAAAAGAAAATCCTTTAACATATATTCTAAATCATTTCTGTATCACTCTCAAGTATGCATACATAAATGTGTGCCTAGCAGTCATTCCATCACCTCTTTATTATACGACCAAATTCTTATTTTGTTTCTGATTCTACATGTAAGGAGCTTGCAATTTGTCACTTCATCCTAACAAGTATAAAGATCAACAGATGGAATATCAACTCTTCTCAGGTCTGTGAGAGAGGGGAGAACACAGAACAATCTGTTGCTTCAAGGAATGGAGAGATAGGTGAGTAGTGGGAATCCTGTCCAACCAAGCAGAAATGCATGAAGGGGGCTGCCATGAGGACCAGTGTGCAGGGAGAGAAACCTGAACTGAGACTAGGAGATCACTAGGGGCTCAGTGTGGATAAGCCTGAAAAAAACGGCATAGTCCATAGTCCTAAGGGTCCACATAGTATCATGGTTTTACGTATAACACTGAATCATATTTGCATAAACTTCCAGCAGGGAAGCATTCTAAAATACACCAGAGTACTCTGTTCTTGTGAAGTCCTGCCTCAGGAGGGAGTTCACTGGAGTTGGCTGGGTGATCATGACAGCATCCCTTGCTTGGGAAAGGGAGAGTCACAATTCAACCCCTCCCAGTCTTACACGTGGGAGAAAAGAAATGCTGTGCTAGCCATCCTGTCTCACCTAAGAGAGGAGGAAAACACTGAAAAATACTTGCAAACTTCACAGTCCAGAGGCAAAAGCTCACAAAATGACTGAAACCCAATCGTAAGAACACTCTCCCTTACCCCACACCTTAGCACCACATACACCAAAAGACTACTTACAATAGAGCCTTTTTTCCCCCACCCCATCATACCTGACTATTTAGAAAAGATCACAAGGTATATCAAGAAGCAAACCACAGAACAGAGCCAATATCAGCATTAGATATGGCAGGGATGTGAGAACATCACAACTGGGCAATACACTATGACTCAACTCTAAGGGAATCTAATGGGAGAGCAAAGAGCAGGCCAGCACAGATGAGCGACATAAGCAGAGGGATAAAAATTCCAAGAAAGAACAAAACCTAAAGAAATGATAATGATCAAAAACACTGATAGAAATGAAGCCAGTCTTGGGTGGACTTCTCTGTAGATGGCACATAGCTAAGGAAAGGATCTGAGTTTGTTATATCAATAGAAACTTGGCAATTGAAAAAGACATTGAACAAGGCCTAAAACACCAGAATACACACAGACGGGAATAACTGCCAAAGGTACAACAGGTAGACCAGAAAGAGAAGAAAAAGAGAAAGGAACAGGAAAAATGTTTGAAACAACACTGACTGATAATATCCTCAGATTAATGTCAGACAACAAGACACAGAGCAAGGAAGCTCAGAGAACAGACAGAGCAACAACAACAGTAAAAACGAACAATAATGACAATAAGACAAAAGCAGAGACCCTACACCTAGACATGATTCCAAGCTACAAAGATCAAGAACAAAGAGAAAGACCTTGAGAGAAGGCAGAGGACAAACACTCCTTAGCTAGAAAGAAATATACAGATTTTTCCTCAGAAACCATGCAAGCAAAAGGGTAGAATGATATATTTAAAGAGTTGAGAGGGAAAAAAAGTAAAAAAGATCTCAAGCTATAAAATTATCCTCTAAAAAAGCAAAGTAGAAATAAAGATTTTCTTTCAGAAGAACCAAAGTTGAGGGACTCTGTTACCAGTAGGTATGCCCTACAAGAAATGTTATTTACAAAAAAGGAAAATTGTATAGATCAGAAACACATTATACCTATGATATATAAAATGAAAGGAAGAGTATCAGAGAAAGGAAAATGAAGGCAAAATTTAATAGTTTCTGTCTCTATTCTTTTTTTAAATATTATTTTAGTTGTAGATGGACACAATGTCTTTATTTTATTGCTTTGTATGTGGTGCTGAGGATCGAACCCAGGGCCTCACGCATGTGAGGCAAGCGCTCTACCGCTGAGCTACAATCCCAGCCCCTCTGTCTCTATTCTTAATTGATATTATAGATAACACTTCGTTCAAAATGATGGCAATATTGTATTCTATCATGTATACTTATGTATATATCATACATAAATTAATGTATGCTTATACAGAAAAACAGTGATTGACATCAATGATACAAGGGATTGGAAGGAGAAATTGGTATTATTGTTATTACAATATACTCAAATTACTTTTCTAGTCATGTAACATTATTTGAAAGTAGACTAGGAGTACTTGTAAATGCATATTGCCCAACTCTAAACCAACCACTAAAGAAAGTAAGAATAAATATGATTGATAAGATAGGAAAGGAGATAACAGAATCATATGAAATATTCAAATAACAGCAGAAAACGGTGAAGAACACAAACTAGAACAAAGTAGAAGGGCAATAAATAGAAAACAGTAATAAGTATGCATCGATTAAAGTAAATATATCCATGATCACTTTGATTGTCAATGGTTTAAGTGCACCAATAAAGGGAAAAAATTATCAGGAATTATCAGGTTGGATCAAAACATAGACCTAACTTTATGCTATCTATAAGAAACTCAACTTAATTATAAATCCATGTATAGCTTAAAAATAAATGGACTGAGAAAAATCACATCTTATTAACACTAGTCAAAAGAAAGTAGAATTTGCCATATTTATTTCAGACAGATCGGAGTTCAAAGCAAGGAACACCATCAGGAATAAAGAAAGGCATCACACAATAGTAATAGGTCAATTCTCCAAGAAGACATAAAAATCCTTAACATGTATACACCAAACAACAGAGCATCAAATTTGATGAGGCAAAGGCTAATTAAATTGTTAAGAAGAAATATATGAATCCAGTATTATAGTTGTAGAACATAACACTCTTCTCTCCAAAATAGATACAACAGGTAGAAAATTAGAATGGACATAGTTGATCTCAAGAACACCATCAAACAAATAAACATTATCAATATCTATATATTACTTCATTCAACAACAATGTACTCCACATTCTTATTAAACTCAGCTAGAACATCATCAAGATAAATCTTGTTCTGAGCCATAAAACACATATTAACAAATTTAAAAGAATACAGATCAATTATCTACAACCTCTTTCAAAAGATAAAATCAAAAAGAGTACTTCCTACTTTGTTCTGTGAAGCTAACATTGCCCTAATACTAAAACAAGACAAAGACATTAGAATAAAAATAAATCATAGATCAATATGGCACATAAACCTGATGTACAAATTCACAGCAGGCTAGGTGTGCTGGCGCACACCTGTACTCTCAGTAGCTCAGGAGGCTGAGACAGGATCATGAGTTCAAAGCCAGCCTCAGCAAAAATGAGGCAGTAAGCAACTCAGTGAGACCCTGTCTCTAAATAAAACACAAAATAGGGCTGGGGATGTGGCTCAATGGTTGAGTATCCCTGAGTTCAATCCCCAGTACCTCCCCACGAAAAAAAAATTTACAGCAAAATGCTAGCAAATCTCATTCAACAATGTATAATAGCATTACACACCAAAATAAAATAGAATTCAAATAGAATTTATTGCAAGCATGCAAGGCTAGTTCGACACTCAACATTCAATTAGTATAATTCATTAGATAAATAGGATCAAAGAGATAAATATCATGTAATCATATCAATAGCTGCAGAAAATACATTTGACAAAATTCAACATATATTCATGATAAAAAAAAATCTTGGTAAATTTGGAATAGAAGGTAACCTTTACAATTTGATAAAGAATATCTACAAAAAGCATACAACTAATACTATACTTAATCATAACAAATTGTAAGTGTTCCCACAAAGATCGAGAAAACTGCAAATGTGTCTTCTGGTCACTTCTTTTTTAATGTTGTTCTGGAAATATTGACTACTGAACAAGGCAAGAAAATGAATTAAGAGTTATAAAACTTGGTAAGAAAGAAACAAAGCTATTTGTTCCCAAATGACATGATTTTCTACAGAAAATAGGCAAAAATAGAAAATAAACTCTTGGCAATTATAATTCTAATTATAAGCAATTATAACAAGGTAGTGGATACAAGATTAATATACAAAAATGTCCTGGTTTCCTCTGTACCAGTAATCAACAAATAAAATGTTTAATTAAAAAAGTTCCATATATATTAATACCACTCAAAATTAAATACTTTATAAATCAGCAAAATATGTATAAGATGTATGTGGAGTAACCTTGAAAATGTTGATAACTAAGTCAAAGAAAACTTCAAAATATCTAGGAATGACATCAAAGAAGACAATATATTTTCATGAATAGGAAGGTTCAATACTGTCAAGATGTTAATGCTTTGCAACTCCATTTATAGACTGAGTGCAATCCCAATTAAAGTTACTGTAAGTTATTTTGTGGATATTGACAGGGTAATTCTAAACTTTAAATGGAGAGACAAAGACCAAGAAGAATCTACACAATAGTAAAGAAAAATAAGAAAACAGAGATGGAGGATCAACCATACCGGCTTTAAGACATGCTATAAAGCTATAGTGATCACATAGTCTGATATTAGACAAAGAAAAAATAAATGCATCTACAGAACAGAATAGTGAGTTAAGAAATACTTAACCCGAGTCCTCTTATTCTTGAGTAAAGATAATCAATAAATGATGATGGAAAAAATAGTCTGATATTAGACAAAGAAAAAATAAATGCATCTACAGAACAGAATAGTGAGTTAAGAAATACTTAACCCGAGTCCTCTTATTTTTGAGTAAAGATAATCAATAAATGATGATGGAAAAACCTGAAATTCACATGCAAAACATGAATCTAGACCCCAATCATACCTTCTTTGGAAGAGCTACCTCCAAATGGATCACAGTCCTAAATGTAAGTGCAAAACCATAAACCTCCTAACCTATATGAGGTTGGCCGTGAAGGTCATACTTCAGATATGCCAAAGCACAACTCATGAAAGAAAGAAGTGAAACATTGAACTTCAAGAACTTCACTAAAATGAGAACTGTTTTATTTTATTTTTTCTATGAGAGACAATGTGAAGGGATTGAAACAAAGAACCATAAACTGGGTAAAACACTTGCAAAAGATATATGTAATGAAGGATAGTTACCTGCAGTGTGCAAAGAACTCTTAAAACCTAACAATAACAAACAAACAACACAATTAGAAAATGGGCCAAACATATTAACAGATAACTCTTCAAAGAAGGATATGAAA
Organism: Geosciurus inauris; assembly: GCA_004024805.1. Classification (NCBI taxonomy): domain Eukaryota; kingdom Metazoa; phylum Chordata; class Mammalia; order Rodentia; family Sciuridae; genus Geosciurus; species Geosciurus inauris. The sequence continues at coordinate 258,304 of PVHX01000680.1, forward strand.
AATAAGTATATGGAAATATGTTCCACATTCCATGTCAGCAGGGCAATGGAAATTAAAACAATGAAATTGCATTACACACCATTAGATTCGCCCCAATTTAGAACACTACCAGCACCAAAATCTGATGATGTCGATCAAGAGGAACTCTCATTCATTGCTCTTAGGCATGGAAAATGGCAGCAGTGCTTTGGAAGACGGTCCAGCAGTTCCTTGTAAAACAAAACATACTTTTGCCAAATGATCCAGCAACTGTGCTTCTTGGTAGCTACCCAAATCTCCATGAAGAGAGAGTTAGTACTGCTTTGCTCACCGCTCTATCACCAGAAATTATCCCAACTATTTGGGATACCAGCAAGTCTTCAAGACAAAAAAAGACCAAGGAAACCAAACCCTACAAAGGAGGTCAGTCTAGAGAGCTCAGTCTAATACTTAGTGACACTTTCCCTCTTGATGCATTCACTGATACTAAAATTATACATGGAAGATAGCAA